>JASANW010001270.1:0-39530 GCA_030849725.1 Trypanosoma boissoni
AGCAAGGGCGTGAAGGGCGCATGGCACCCGGAGGAGTAAAGCGGTAAAAAAAGGGGAGGGAGAGACGGCGGCTCAGCGTCGCTGGAATTCAGGTTTCCTGATAACTATTGATTTGTGATTTTCTTTTTTGTCTACGGACGATTATTAAAAAAAAAAAAAATAATTCTTTTTTTTTTTGTGTGTCTTCTCCAGAAACTGTTGGTGTGTGTGTATGTGGTTCTACATAGTTCTGAAATACGATTAATTTTGCAAGGTCTTTTTTTTTTTTTTCTTTACCTTTTCAATTTATTTAGAATAGTGGTCAGCGGTGCTGCAAGTAATAAAAAGTGTAAAAACAAGCAGCTGGTTAGTACTCTTTTCTTTTTTTTTGCTTTTGTCGCCAAAACGTGCGAATAAACTTGCTTAACAGAGCAGATTGCGGCATTTCAGTATTAGTACAAAAGAGTAAAACCGTAAGAATACAATTGAAAACTTTTTATTACAAGAGCAGTGTGGGGGGAAATAAAGAAGCAGAAAAGGGAAAAAAAAGTAGTTTGCAAACTGCGTCTTTATTTAAAGTAGTAAAAAGAGAGAGAGAGAGAGCGAAGAAGAAAAACAAAGTTGTCTTAGTGAAGTACAAGAAGTCTTGTGAGTAAAATTTGTTGTCTTTTTCATTCAGAGTCGATAGAACGAAAAAGACATCAAAAGTCGAAACTGATTAGCGGTGAATTGATTCTTAATTGGGTGGACTTTTACTCATTTCTGAGTAAGGCTCCAAGTAGTCCTTTTATTCAAAGGAGAATAAGAATATATATATATATATATATATTCCGAACATCGTACGTAGTGTGCTCTCTCTTTCCTTTTTAATTCAACGTCTCTGCGGGTTCGCGTGGGTATTAGTGTGTTGTACATCTGTCTCTCTGCACACCTATAACTTTCTCTATATAACCAGAGACAGACAGACCGAGAGAGAGAGAGATAGAGAGGGTTGGGGAAAAACATCTAGCAAACGTCGTTGCCCCCCTCTGGATTTGTAAAAAAAAAAAAAAAGGTGTGTACAAGGCTTTGAGAAAGCAAAAGAACTTGAAATTAAAGCATCAACAAAAAAAATAAAAAAAAAGTGGATTATCATTACTACGTTAAGACGCATACGCAACAATATATATATATATATATATATATAAGGGATAACTGAGAGCAACAGCTAACCTTAAGTAACCAAAAACAAAAAAAAAAAAAAGGGCGATAAGCATAACAAAGAACAATAACGATATAGAAACAATTCTGTTTCTACTTGCTTGAAGCGTATACTGGCTCACTTTCCCTCTTGACGTGCTGCGGAATTCGATGCCACCGCGAAGTACAAGCGTTTTTGTGCGTGCAAAGTGTACTCGCCCGCATATTGATTTATCCAGAAATACCCATGATGACACGGCGCGGGCTATTCCGTCTATTCACTTTGCACGCACTGCTGTGCGACAGGCCGCCACACAGTCAAGTGCGGGTTCAAACTCTGGGAACGATGTGGATCAGCCGGTGGAGGTGATTCAAGGTGAGCTGTGGTACGTGACCCCGGGGACTGGTCCACATAAGAAAGGATCTACAAGGCCTCACTTAGTCACATGCGATGATAGAAAGCTTTTGGTATACACGGGATGGAATACGTATGGTAGAATTATTGAAGCCGTGCGATTTGAGGGCATTCGGGTCATTTTTCAGTTTACACACCTGCATAAGCATAAGCGACCTTCTAGACTAGTGCTGCGTACAGAGCGGCTGGAGAGTGTACGGCGAAATGTGGCGATCACAAGTCTTAATGCCACATCACAGCGTCGTTCGGCTTCTGTGGGAAGCACTTCGGCTTGCTTGTCTCTGAATTCTTCACACCACCCATCACGCGCATGTGAGGAGGAGAAGCTGCCAAAGTATTACTACTTTGGTGTTGAAACCCGAGAGCGGATGGATGATAATTTGGTGTCCCCGCGCTGGCGAAGGCGTCTGATGATTTTTTCGACAGACATAAAAGAGGACTACTCGTTATGGATGCGTTTCTTTATTGACTTGGAGGCTCGACAGACTATAGTGCAATTGTACAACCAAAGTCATGATATTTATTCGTGGTTTAGTAGCATTCCTAATGCTTCACAGTCGCATGTCTTGTCACCGAGTCAATCGGGTATGTTTCAGATGGATAAACACTCAAGTGCAGATAGCTCCGAGGTAAATGCTTTTATGGATGTAAGCCTACATCCAGAGGAGTTAAGATCTCAACGAGACTATGAAAGTTTGCCTCCGGCGTCTCTAGGTAATATACAGTTAGAATCTGAAGACACGTCAACGGCGCTCTCCGCTATTGATGCAACGGAAACTGCAAGGTATAAAGTACACAATGACGAGGAAACGCAATTGCAACCTGTCTCTCAAGAAAATATTGACAATCAAGAACCTTCCAGCAGTGGGGAAAGACAATTGAGTGTGCCTGAATTCAACTTTACAGTACAAGAAAAAGAGTGCACAGTTGCGAACAACGTCAATGAGTGGCTTCAGCCACTATCAGACTCACAGCGTTCTTTGCAGGATGTGATCGCAATGCAAAACACAGAAATCGCAAAATTAAGCGCAACACTAATTACAAGAAAAAACGAAAGCTGTCCGTTGTGCCAACAGGACTTAGAAACTTATAATTCGTGCACTGTCAAACGTGCTTCCACAAGCTCCACTTATACAGAGCATTTAAATTTGACGGAATATACCAAGAAGCAGCCTGAAGAACACCCGTTACACTCCATTCACGCAGAAGGGCAAACAAAACTTCTTCACCCACTCACTCTGAGTGAAGGCAGCACTCTTACACATAACTATGGAGCCAATTATTTAATCCGTAGTCTCGCAGATGCAGATGACCAAATAAAGAACCTAAAAGAAAAAGTCGCCAATCTACAAGCTCAATTACATGCATACCACATTCAAAACTACACTACCGAACTCCAAGAGGATAATCCTAAATTTCTTGAATATACAGATATCGAACAAATTCTCAAGTCAAAAGAACAAAGCGATATAGGGCATCAAAAGATACTTACATCGGAGGGCGATGCGAATGCCTCTGAGCGTGGCGTGCGCGATGAGCTGAAGGCACTCCAGGATGACTACAGCGCGCGACTTGCGGAGCTGTCCGAGCGCCTTGCAGCAGCGGAGGCGAAGCTGGGCGCGGCAGACACCGAGTGTGGGGTGCTTGCGGGGCTACTAGGGCTCGAGGACGGAGTCTCGGACTGTGATGACATGCAGCTTGCGAGCCAACTGCGTCAGGCCTGCGATGCGGTGAAGGGACTGAGCGATGCGCGCACTGCTTTGGACCGTGAGAGCGCGAGGCTTCATGCCGAGCTGGAGCAGCTAAGCGCCGAGCACGTAACAACCATGGGCGAATTGGGCGATGCGAATGCCTCTGAGCGTGGCGTGCGCGATGAGCTGAAGGCACTCCAGGATGACTACAGCGCGCGACTTGCGGAGCTGTCCGAGCGCCTTGCAGCAGCGGAGGCGAAGCTGGGCGCGGCAGACACCGAGTGTGGGGTGCTTGCGGGACTACTAGGGCTCGAGGACGGAGTCTCGGACTGTGATGACATGCAGCTTGCGAGCCAACTGCGTCAGGCCTGCGATGCGGTGAAGGGACTGAGCGATGCGCGCACTGCTTTGGACCGTGAGAGCGCGCGACTAGAGCTGGAAATTGGTGAGTTACACAGCCGTCTGGATAATTTTTGCGCGAATTTTCTTCATGTGTTGGATTGTGAGTGTAGTTTTTTGCCGCCTGAGCATTGTAGTTCTGAGAGATTTTCTTGTCTGGATCGTGTTCGTAGTGCAAGTGGTGAAGTCCGTGGTGAAAGGATTACCTTTGCTGCGTTGTTACTTAAAAGGATGTATGAAGCCTTTGATGGACATCTGCGCTGTCTTGATGCTGCTTGTTATGCTCTGCATGTTATTTGTGAGGCTCTGGATATCGGCTCCGTTGGTCTTGGCGCTGACATGGCAGCCTCTGTATGGGCCGCGCGTGCTGAAGCTGCCCGTGAAGCTCGTCGTGCTTTCTTGGGTGAAAGTTGTACTGAGTCCATATTTTGGGGGGATCGCAATCGAAATGGTGCAGTCAATGTGACCTCTGCTTTGATAGAGCGTTATAAGGAGTTTACTAATTGCGCGATCCTGACTAAGGATAATGTGAAGAAGTCTGCCGAGCTTGCGGTGGAGCGTATTGTGCAGTTGCGGAAAGGATATGAGGCGTCGCGGCAGTCTATTGATTCCATTAAGGGAGCGTTTTATGGTGCAAAGGTGGTGCTTGTACCGGATTCGGGTGCCGTTGTTGAGGGAGATAACCTGATTGGGGCGATAAGTGCCCTGAGGACTTCTGTCGGTGGGGCGCTGAAGTCTCTGCGCGGATCTGTTGAAGGCGCACCGCTGCGTTCGTTTGCCCCATTTGATGGTCCGCTGAGTGAATTGGCCTCTTTGTTGGGCGAGGAGTGTGCGGTGGTTGGGAATGTCTTCACTCGTGCAAAGTCTTATCTCATGAGCAGCGTTGACTCTGTGGGAGGGTCGCAGGATACGCGTCCCTTGATCGCTTCGTATAAAGACATTGCGGATGGTGTGGCTCGATCTGTGGAGTGCGCATGTCGCGAGCGGGACCGCAATGCGGCTTTGCTTGACGAACTCACCCGTATGCTTGCACCAACTCCAAGCGTGGATCCCTGTTCTTCCTTGTCATCTGTTTCGGATGTAGCTGCAGCCACTGCTGCGGGAGCAGGGGCGGTTCCGTTGCCTGTGACGTTGCAGAGTACGAAGCTCTCTTTGCTGCTCTCTGTTGGTGATCACTGCGAGCCAAAAGGTCTTAACACAATTGCGGATTCTGTCTCGCCGCTTTCCGCGACAGACACGGTAGTTGTGCGACAGTTGCAGCGGCACATGGCGCGGAGCGCGGCGGAGGCACAAGAGATGCGGACAGCTATTTTAGTGTCCGTGGAGACGCTAGGCGTGCTGAAGCCTGCCCCGCATGCGGAGACACATGAGATCACTTCCTCGCTCGTTGCAATAGCGGGGGAAACGCGCAAAGCGATTGATGAAGCGGTTTCGCTTGTGGACCGTGCGGACCTGTGTGACGCTGCCGTGCCGCGGCTGCGCGACGTTGTGGGCCACCTGCGCCAGTGTGTGCAGGAGTGGGAGGCGAGTCGCATGAAGTCACGCGAGCTTGCGGAGTCCATCATGCGCGTTGCGGAGCCAGACTACGCAATGCCATCCCTACACACATCAGAGCCAGCCCAAACACAGGCGCCAACGATGCGGCGCCGGTTTTTAGCGCGCAAAGCAAAGCCCTTGCCGGTGGGCGCGACGGACTCCACTTCACTGCTCCTCTCCCGTTCCTCGCTCAGCGGCTCTGTTGTGTTTGAGTCCGGACCCCGTCGCCGCCCCCCGCGACTCACCGCAGAGCACAGAGGCGCAAGAGAGGGCGAGGGCGGGGGGAGCCACTCACACAGGGCGCACGGCGGCAGCGGACCGGAAGAAACCGTTGGGGACCCCGACCCCGACCACGAAACTCTCCACGCGCGTATGCGATGGATTCGGCAATTGACAAATGCCTGTGGCGCCGCCGTGGCGCTGCTTGGCGATGAAGAGGATTACAGCAAACGGGTTGAGCTTCTCCCCGCACGGCTTCTCTCGCGCGCGCAGGATGTGCACGAGGCACGGCAGGCGCTCCACAGCGCCGCCCCGCTTTACGCGACGGATGGTCATGAAGTGTGCGGGCTTAGCGCAACCGCCAAGTCCATCTCAAGGTCTAGCGCAGAAAAAGGAGGTAAGGAACGAAGTGACGCAGTGCCAGGCATCACGGAAAGTGTGATGGCTGCAGTGGCCGCGCTCCGAAAGCTGCACGACGAGGGCGACGCGCTACGCGAGTCCGCTGCCGCGCATGACCGGCAAAAAGCTTTTCTTCTACATGAGGCAGAGGTGTTGCAGCGTCGCATGTATACTGCAAACTGCAAGGGCGCCACCATGGAGCTCGTGCGCTTCTGTGAGACGGCGCGGGAGACAATGACATTTGCCGAAGAAAAAGTTCGCGATACGCTGCGCGAGTGCTGCCGCGACGGTGTGGCGCGACTGAACGCGGCGGAAGAGGCATTCGCTCGCGTGGAGGCAGAACGCGTGGGCATTTTACGCGATTGGCAAAAAGAATGCGAAACCGTCGCGCAACTTCGACGCGAAGTGGAAGAGCGAAGTGAGGCGCACGAGGCGGACATGGGAGAGCTGAAGTTGCGCATTTGTGAGTTGAGTAGTGTGGTGCGGCAAAAGCTCTGCGCGGATGAAGTAGCGGAGGTGCATATGCGGGAAGTAGAACTCGCAATGGATCACAAGCGTCGGGAATTGTACAAAATGAAACTTGAGAGAACAGAAGTCGCAATGCATGTGATGAGGATTCGAGAAACAGTGCGCACAAAGTTACATTGATAGCGGGGGAGTAAACTTTGTCTCGAACCCGTTACCAGCAATGAACATTACTACTCACACAAGTTGAAGAAGAGGAAGAAAATAATAGTAATAATAATGTTCTATCTATTCGCCTGTAATTTTATATGCCGCGAGGCATTTCTAAACCCGCTTATGGATTTGTGTGGATCTCAATGACATATCTTATGTCTGATCTATTGCTTTTTTTTTTTTTTTCTTTGTCGCAGGCGCTGTTGTTTTCTTTTTTTTTCTTTTTTTTTCTGTTGCGTTACGTGTATTATTAAATTGTGTGTATATATCTATCTATCTATATATTTAAACGTTTGGTAAGTGCTTAGACGAACACCACTGTTTTCTCATTTTTCTTACTCATCCTTTTTCTCTCTCTTTTTTTTTTTTGCTTCTCCCTTTCTCTTTATCTCTATCACTCTTACACACACACACACACACATACACACATATGTATCTTATTAATCTGTGGATGTAGCGTGTGGTGAAAGGTGCATTGAACTGTTTCAGTCGAGCGCAACGCAAAGTCTGGAGGACGGCACTCCCGCCTTGTCCGCCCCGCGCGGTTTACTTCGACGCTTTCGGCCCTATGCAACTGCATTTGCACTGGTGACCTTCGTTCTTGTCGAGTGTACGATCTTTCTTCTCGGCGCAAGCGGCCATGCCCGAGTTCTCGTGAATACTGATGGATGGGACGAAGTCTTTGTGGTCGTTGGCTGTTTTTGTTTTTTCCCAATCGCATGGACGGCATATCGCTTTGCACCGCGTCTGTCGCGCGTGACGTGTGAAGGCCGTCGTTCTTATTACGCACTGTGGATTCTGTTGCTCCTCACGCACGCAGCACAACAATGCCTCTTTACGTCCTATCTTGTGAAGTACGTGAATCGGTACTCTTGGCTATTTGTCATTCCAGACGTGGCGGTGTTGGGGATGATGCTTTATTCGCGCGTATTACTCGTACGGTACTGGTCGGTTGTGTATGTTTTTGCGCAAGCGGTAAAGCTCGCAACGTTTTGGCCTGTAATCACAGAAGATGGCCCCTTTCACTCACACAAGCGACTTGGCCCAGCCGGATTCTTTGGGACCGTCATGCTCACGTTGCCGGTCGTTCAGTTTCCCGTTTTACTCTCGAGGCTGCGCGTTGGGTCAACACTGACAGAGGCGTATACAACAAACATGGCAGCTGTCTTCGCGCATGTTCTGCATTTTATGGATGTGCTGGATTTGTACTTTAGTGGATTGCAGAGAAGTTACTTTGGCGATGACGGACAACTCCTGCTCTTGTTTTTTGCTATAATGGGGTACACCACGAGTAATGTGTACTACATTGCTCTCTTTTTCAAAGACGATGCTACAGTACGATTTTTGCGCCATTTTGAGGAATCAACTCGCGATGGAATCGATTTTTTCGCCTCAGCGGAGGCTTCAAAAGATGACGAACTCATGCATTATTTTCTTTGGGGCATTATTTTTATCGATATACCGTACACCGTCATGCGTCTTGTCGCTTTTATTGTAAAAGGAAAAGAAATATCGATATTTTTTGGAAAGAATCTCGTGATGGTCGTAGGGGTTCTAATGCTGTTGGCACGTGGACATCTGGGATAGCCAAATGACACTTTGGAAAAAAAAAATTGATAATTTTTTTGGCTTTATATGTTCTTATACGAGATATGAAGGGTTGAGCCAATATATATATATTTTTTTTTACAAGGTACAAAGCGCTTCTACTTGACGCTGCGCACATTCTTTATTCTTTTCGTTAATTCTTTTATGCTCCTCAGTTTCTCAAAGCACATTTTTTAAAATTCTATTTAAACAATATCTTTCAAAGAAGCAACACAACACTGTTTTTGACTGCCTCGTGTCATGCTTTCGTTTAGGGATCGTCTCACTGCCTTCTACGCGAGATATGCCCCTAGCAAGCTTGAACAGGTTGATGCCCACATGGAGAAGTACGGGGATCGCGAAGAGGAGTTCATGGAGGCACTTGTGCAGAAGTATGGGCCCGAGCCGACATCTGCTGTGGCTGATAATGGTCCTGCAACGTTTAGGGATCGTCTCACTGCCTTCTACGAGAGATATGCCCCTAGCAAGCTTGA
Organism: Trypanosoma boissoni; assembly: GCA_030849725.1. Lineage (NCBI taxonomy): Eukaryota > Euglenozoa > Kinetoplastea > Trypanosomatida > Trypanosomatidae > Trypanosoma > Trypanosoma boissoni. The sequence goes on from JASANW010001270.1 coordinate 8,577, forward strand.
ACAGGTTGATGCCCACGTGGAGAAGTACGGGGATCGCGAAGAGGAGTTCATGGAGGCACTTGTGCAGAAGTATGGGCCCGAGCCGACATCTGCTGTGGCTGATAATGGTCCTGCAACGTTTAGGGATCGTCTCACTGCCTTCTACGAGAGATATGCCCCTAGCAAGCTTGAACAGGTTGATGCCCACGTGGAGAAGTACGGGGATCGCGAAGAGGAGTTCATGGAGGCACTTATGCAGAAGTATGGGACTGAACCAGCGAGGCGAGTTGCGTCTGTGGGGTCCTTGTCCTCGTCGATGTGCTCAGCGAAACGTATGCAATTGAAGTGTTCGTTGTCTACGACTGATGCAGTGTCTGAAGTTTCAGTGACCACAATGGACTTCCTTGTCGCGCATGTTCCTGACGCAAGCCGCCGGGCGGCGTTGCAAGGAATCGCTGCGGAAAATAGTGTCACTGTGTGCAGTGATGACACACTGCGTCTGCTCGAGGCCCTTTTAGATGCGAAGCGCGTGATTGAAAGGCACGAGGAGGCATCACCGGACAAATGCACCACGTTGTATAGAGTCCATGACTCCAAACATATTCCCGCCTCATGCGCTACGCTTCACGCACATGCTCCTCTCTCCGCGGCGGACATTGCGGACCTTCTCGTTGCACTCGTAAATGAGGAATCCACCGCGCGTACGGCACTGGAGCTATTAGCAGAAGACGACTACGGCATTGCTTATGCACAGGCGCGCCGAGCGGCCCGTAACATACGGCTATCCGCTGCACTTCGTGCCTTGCGCGCTGTGGCGGAGTCCTCGCTGCGGCGATCAGTGTTTGCCTTTTGGTCTCAGACTGCTGCTGAACGAATTGTCGCCGCGCGCCGCGCCCGTTACGCGCGCATGACGCCATACGAGCGCATGCTTTATGGCCCAACCGCCGCAGCGTACTACCGCCAAATGAGTGCGTCACGCGGTGACCAAGCGAGGCGAAGAGAAAAGGCAAATGCCGATGCGTTTTGTCAAGCAGCGGCGCGGCGGGAACGTTTGCAGCGCAATGTGGCCGCACACGGCAACGTAATAAACCGCAACGTTCTTGCAGTAACGCTTCCCGCGGGGTCTTTGAAGAAAAAGCCCACGACGAACAGACGACACAGCCCACACGACACAACACCTCACTACGGCACTCGTGTCGCACGGCTCCGGGCGATTGAACAGGAATTTGACAGTCTTCCAGAGCTTGCGCGTGCCCGGGTCTTTCGCGCACTGCGCAAATGGGACATGTTGCCGGGGGCGCGGCGCACAACTCGTCGCCACCGCAGCGGAGACGCGGAGCGCACACGACACGCGGAGGCGGGGAGTGACACGGGGCTCAGGACACCGCTGTGGTGGGAGGGGGAGGCGGAGCTGAGGGGATATCTCACCCGTGTGCTCCTCGAGTCGCTCGAGGAGGAAGAGAGAGAGGGAGAGAGAGAAAGTGCGCGGGAAAATGGCGAGAGGGTGTGGAGTGCCCCGTGAGGTAAACATTTGCGCAGAGTGACAAATATAATGGAGGTGAAATTATCGACACGTGTGTTCATTTTTTGTATTTTTTTGTTTTATTTTTTTATCATTCCATCTATTCACATTTTCCTCTGTGTCCATGTGAGAAATTCATTTTGTTTCATTCCTCTTGAAGGGCATCTCTGTATTTACGAATTGCACGTGATTATCATTATATATATATATATATATATATATATTGCAGTTTTCGAGATTTTGGAGGGCACTTCAGAAGTGTCAATCTCCTTTAACGGAATCATTTTACCCATCATTACATCTGTAGGAAGAAAGGCTGCTATGCTTCTTTTTTGATTTATCTATCTGTATAACTGTATATATGTATGTATGTGCAGTCTTTCTCTCTCTCTCTCTCTCTCATTCACTCTCTGTGAGTGCTTGTGTGTGTGTGTGTGCCAGTGAGAGAATCTTCTACACCACTGTTTGTTTCGTATCTGCATGAAAAAAACGTTTTTTCGTTTTTTTTTTTTTAAAGTCCCATGGATGTATTTTTTGTTTCGCTCATTTCATAAAGTCTGCTCTTTTTTCTTAACAAAAAAAAAGGCGCTAGTTTTATTTATATATATATATATAAATATAAATATCAGGATGTCTGAACAAAATGCTCATCCGCCACGACCGCATCGTGTCCGGGAGTTTACTCCAAGTGTGGCGATGGCTGACTTTACAACAGCTCTTGCTGTTGCTTTCACAGCCGCTATTCCCATTTCAGTCATTGATTACAGTATTATGGCCCGTGTCGCAGGTGTAACAAACAGCAGTATGCGAGAGCTCTGGCGCGGCACTAAAACATTATTTTTGCGCCCACATCGTTTCTTCTTACCATGCGCAGAGAATAAATATAGTCTTATTTTTAGAGTCGTCTTTACGGTATACGGTACCACTTACATTGCGTCCAATATGGCGAAGAGTTACTTTGAGGCAAAAGGCTTTAGTCCGGACTCCACAAATTTAGCCGCCGGTACTGCGAGTGGTTTAGCAAACACGATTGCCTCTGTCTGGAAAGATGGAATCATTCTGAAATCGCTGCCCCCTGTGGGGAGCGCCTCTGCCTCGCTGGCGAACAAACCAATCCCGTGGATCACACGAGGACTCTTTTGCGGCCGTGACACAATTACTTGCATCGCCGCCTTCACTTTGGCCCCAATGATTGCGGCGTGGCTTCCGAGGTATTGCTATCACCCAAAGAAGGGAGAAACCGCGGCGGAGGGGGAAGGGAAAATCCGAGTGCCGCTTTCCAATGCAGATCTCGCCCAAATCGCCACCCCCGCCATGTTGCAGTTTGTCACCACATTTCTTCACATTGCGGCGATCCGCTACCGGCAGACGTATCCAAAGTGGGAGACGGCGGACTTCAGGCGAAGTCTGCGCGAGACATATCTCTCCGCCACGGCGCTCCGCGTCTGCCGCATCGTCCCGGCCTTCGGCCTCGGCGGCATTATGAACCGCGAGATGCGGTGGAGTCTGCTCGACCAGGCGGACCCGGTCGACGTGACGAGATTCGCCTGAGCGGAGATGTTGGGTTTGTGGAAAAGTAGGAAGGAAGGAAGGAGGGAGAGAAAAAGGAAAGAAAAAAGAAGGAAAGAAAACGAAAAGGAAAAGAAAAAAAAAAAAAAAAGGGGAAAAAAAAAAGTTTACTAATAAGGATTAAAAGGGATTTGTGTGTTTGTGTATGTATGCGTGTATTAAAAAAAAAAAAGAAAAAAAAAAAGGAGGAAGAAGGGATACGGGAAAAGATTGTGAGCTCTCTCTCTCTCTCTCCCCTCACCATTGGCTGTGCATTTGGATAATTGTGAAGTGGAAGAAAACAGTGCGATACTTTTAATATTCCGCTTTCTCTTTTCCATTTTTTTTTTTTTAAATTCAAATCATCCGCTTACGCTTTGGTTTGCCATTTACGACCTCGGAATTGTATACCAAAACACTGTTTCCTTTGTTTTATGAATTTACGTGACTCTTTTTTTTTTTTTTGTTACAGTTTATGTTGTTGGCGATTTGCTTTTTGTTTTGTTTTTGTTTTTGTTTTTGTTTTTGTTTTTGTTTTTCTCTCTTCTTTTCGCTTCTGTCGGTCCTTCGGGAAACTGATATACTGTCAAAAAAGAGTCACGTAAAAAGAAAAAAAAACAAAAAAAACTTTTTAAAATAAAGGAATCTTTGAAGTCATAAATCCTTCATGCATGAGAGTGTGTATGTAATACAGTGAATATTCCAAATGTCTTTCATTGCTACGGAACCCTTCAGGAAAACGTAAAGAGAAAAAAGAAAAAAAGAAAAAAAAAAACGTAAAGAAGAAGAAGAAGGACTGCGGCTTTGTCTAAAAATGGTTCAGTCAATCCCTTTTTTTGTGTGTGTGTGCCGCAATTTGGGAGATATCATCTTTCTCTCTCTCTTTTTTTTTTACATTTCTGTTTTTTTTTTTTTTTCAGCGATATGACTCAAATTTTCTTTTCTTTTGGCAATTCTGAGTAGTTTGAGAGTTTTACTGCGAACACAACTGTAAGCAGAAAACATTAATTTTTTTTTTGTTTGTTCCTTTCTCAATTGTATTCCCCGGCACTTTAAATATATATATATATATATTTACGGCGACAGCTTGTTTAACGAAATTTTCCGCCAAAAAAAAAAAAGAAAAAAAAAACAAAAAAGAAAAGAAAAACACTATTGGGTGAACGTGAAGGACAAATTAAAAAAAAAAAAAAGAGAAAAAAAAAAGAGAAAGAGAAGAGAGTTATATCATACGAAAACGAATAATGCAATAATTTGTAATTCCAATAAGTGACCGAAATTTTGCGCATTCGCCCCTGTTACGAGACTCGGGTCAGAAACGAGGGCAATGATTTATTATTATTATTATTATCTAAAAAAGAAAGTCTACAAAAAACAAAAACAAAAACAAAACGAAAAGTTGACTTCTTCACATATGTTTTGTTAGGAGTTTATTTATTAAAGAACGAGAAGGCATGAAGTCCAACATATACTGAAAAATAAATCATTTTTTTTTTGTTTGTTTGTTTTATCTTTATTATTATTTGTATTTTATTTTTATTTTTATTTTTTATTTTTCATTTTTTATTTGGATCGTAAGCGTATGACTGCTTTGTAGAACTTGCATCGTCTCTCTATTCTCTCGTTCACACTTTAGGCATGCAAAAGAAATCTTGAAAAAAAACAAAAAACCATTTGGAGCTACACGCATAGACAAAACAAATACGAGTCATTCATTTGCCCCCACTTCGATATCCTAAAAACAAAACAAAAAAAAAAAAATGAAAGAAAAGAAAAACGATAGAAAATGATTTGCTTTGCATTGACAGTATGCGCGGGACTGTTTTGCGGGAATGGATTATTACATGAAGTCTCTTTCGCAGCATTGTGGTGCAATGTCTCATTGCGAATTTCTCTGCGCTTCGAATAAAGACCATCCGAAGTGACTTTCACTAATGGGACACTTTAAGTCTGCGAAGATGATCATTGGTACTCTCGTCACGGGGATTACGAACAGAGAGAGAGAGAGAGAGAGAGAAATTAAATGATTTGCGGTCAAAACTCTTTTTTTATTTTTATTTTTTTTTATTTATTTACTTTTTATTTATTATTTCTCTCTCTCTCTCTTTCTATTGTCGAGAAAAGTAACCGAACTCTTTAGTCGGATGCTGACGCGAAGGAAATGGGTGAGACTGCCCACCAATCCCTTTGCCTCGAAGAAAGAAAAAAGAAAAAAAAAATTGTTCTTCACTGCGCATTCCAGGAACAATTCAGTTATTTTATTTTGTGAGAAGAGAGACTCTACTCCTGTGAAGTGGGGGAGTAAAAACAAAAAAACAACAACAAAACAACAACAAAAAACAGTGAAATGTATGAATTATGAAAATATTTTTCTCAGGTCTAAGGCAGTCCGACTCTGTGAAGGCACATTCACTCAATCTTCACTTCGGAAATGCGCTTAACGTTCTATGAAACTTCACACACATACACACAAATATATATATATATATATATAAAGAGTTACGGTATTCAGTTACACGTCACCAATCCACTGGAAGACATTCAACAACAAAAAGAGTTTTCTTTCTTTCTTTCTTTCAGTGCGGGTAGGTACGGTGCCATAGTCGTTATTTCTTTTTTTTTTTGCGATTTTGGTGAGGCATTGTAAGGTTGTGTGTTGGTTTCTCCTTACTTTGCCGTTGGACGCTATGATTACGTGTGACATGCAGTCACAGGCGTTTGGATTCCTCATTTTTTTATTCAACTGAAGAATGATAACACATAAAGCTCAGTGATTTTTTTATTATTTTTTATTATTTTTGTTTAGGGAATCATTATTTAGTAAACTGATTGTCTTCTGTTTTTTTTTTTTTCCCCTTTATTCTTATATATATATATATATATATGTGTATTTCTTTTGCTGCAAAGTGTAGGATGGAGAAGTGTGGCAAGAATCCGTACAATGGGCGAGCGCTGAGTTCGCGATACTACGAACTGCTGCAGGTTCGCGAGCGACTACCCGTCTTTTCCGCCAAGGCGAAGATCCAGCGCCTTGTGTCGCGGTACCAAACGCTTCTGCTTGTCGGCGAGACTGGGAGCGGGAAGACGACGCAGGTCCCGCCGTATCTCCTCGAGCTGAACCCGCAGCAGGCGATTGCCTGCACGCAGCCGCGGCGCGTGGCGGCGGTGAGTGTGAGCGAGCGCGTGGCGGCGGAGCTCGACGTGGCGCTCGGCGAGGAGGTCGGGTACGCCATCCGCTTCGACGACGCGACGAGCGCGCGGACGCGGCTGAAGTACCTCACCGACGGGATGCTCCTGCGCGAGGCGATGGGCGACCCGCTCCTCCGGCGCTACGGCGTCATTGTGCTCGACGAGGCGCACGAGCGGACGGTCCACACGGACGTGCTGATCGGCGCGCTGAAGGAGCTGCTCCCGCGCCGGCCGGACCTGCGCGTCGTGGTGATGTCCGCGACGCTCGAGGAGCGGCGGTTTCAGTCGTACTTCCCCGCGGCGCCGCTCGTGCACATCGCGGGGCGGAGGTACGGGGTGGAGGTGTACTACGCGCGCGTGCCAGAGGCGAATTACGTGGAGGCGGCGATACGCACGGCGACGCAGATTCACCTCTACGAGGGGCCGGGGGACGTCCTCGTCTTTCTCACCGGCGAGGACGAGATCGAGACGGCGGTGGGGCGGCTGCGGAGCGGGATGCGCATGGCGGAGCACAGCAGCGCGGGGTGCCACAGAGGACCCGTCGCCGTTCTCCCGCTTTACTCCGCCCTCCCGCCGCAGCAGCAGCGGCGCGTCTTTCAGACCGTCCCGGCGGGAACGCGAAAGATTGTCGTCGCCACAAACGTCGCCGAGACGTCGCTCACGATCGACGGCGTCGTGTTTGTGGTGGACAGCGGGTTTTCGAAGCAGAAGGTGTACAACCCGCGGCTCCGCGTGGAGTCGCTGCTCGTCACGCCAATCAGTCAGGCGAGCGCGCGGCAGCGCTGCGGCCGCGCGGGGCGCACGCGTCCCGGGAAGTGCTTTCGGCTGTACACCGCCAAGGCGTTCGGCGCGCTCCTGCGGCCGCAGACGCACCCGGAGATTCTGCGCTGCAACCTCGGCTCCGTCGTGCTGCACATGAAGACGATGGGCGTGGAGGACCTCGTGCACTTTGACTTCGTCGAGCCGCCGGCGCCGGAGACGCTCATGCGCGCGCTGGAGCTCCTGAACGCCCTCGGCGCCCTCGACGACGACGGGGACACGACGGACTTTGGGCGGGCGATGGCGGAGCTGCCGCTCGAGCCGGAGATGGCGGCGACGCTCCTGCACAGCGCGTCGTACAACTGCGCGGAGGACATGGCGCGCGTGTGCGCCATGCTGTCGGTGCAAAGTCCGTTTGTCACGCCGACGAATGAAATGCGCGGACGCGCACTCCGGTGCCGCGAGCAGTTTTATCACCCAACCGGCGATCACTTGGCACTGCTTAACACGTTCAATGCGTTTTACGACACGAACCGGCAGAGTGCCGCGTGGGCGACGGAGAATTTCTTAAATCCACGCGTTATGAAGCAAGCGGTGAGTATCTATCGGCAGCTGATTGGTATTCTGCGAAGACTCGGGCGCAACATTAGCAGTACGTACTCCGCTCGTCAGGCAAAAGGTGAGGAAACCGATGCATTCGCGAATGAAATTCGTCGCGCCATTCTTCGTGGTTACTTCACCAAAGTGGCGCTCTCCACGCCGACTAAAAATCAATTCCTCACATTAAAAGATGATGTGAAGTGTCTCTTGTTCCCATCCACTTTTCTTAATCGTCGGCCGAAGTTTGTTGTGTTCAATGAACTTGTGCTCACAAGCAACACATACATTCGTACCGTGACGGCAGTGGCGGATGAGTGGCTGCACGAGGCGAGTCCGTCTTACTTTGCGCTGGACGAGTTTGAAGGCGTCACTCGACAGGTCTTTGAGGAACTCCATCGCCGTCAGCGGCGGCGAAACACAAAAGAAAAAAATGGCGAAACAGTGAAGCGAAGACGTGAGGAGACAGAGAGTGACTCGGACTAACACTTTTTTCTTTTTTACTTTTACTGTTGCTCTGATTGTTGAGCTGTTTTTTTTTTTTTTTTATATTTTGCGGGTGGGGGTCTTTCAACTTATTCTTTTTTTGTTTTTTTTGTTTTTGTTTGTGTAAGTGAAAGAGACGGAAACAAAAAGGATAAGTATAACCAAAAAAAAAAAAAAAAAGGTGCAAGAAACAAAGAAAGAGATAGAGAGAGAGAGAAAAAAAAAAATCAAGAAAAAGAAAACAACAAGAACAGCGATTAACGACGAACTAAACAATTCATTCTAAAGTGTGACTCACGCCAAAAAAAAAAAAAATTAATTATTCATTATGGCTGTATAGATAAAAAATATATATATATATATATGTTTATGTTTATATATATATATATATATATAAATATGAACCACACACACACACAAAAAAAAAAAATACGTACATCGCTTCATCTGTCTATGCAAGTGAAAATATTATTGATTCTTTTTATTTGTCTTTTTATTATTATTTATTTTGATTAAAAAATAAAAATAAAATAAACAAAACACTGTTATCTATGTGTTTGTTCGCACTATCATTGGAAGCAAGCGAAAGTTTGAAAAACAAAAACAAAATAATAGTTTAGTGTGGCACACCGGACACCCACGCGCAGATTAGGAAGGGAACAAAGAAACAAAACTCAGCAAAACAACAACAACAAACAAAAAAAGCAAAAAGGGAACATAGAAGTCATTTATAAAAAAAAAAAGTTTCTTGCGAATGGCTCGTTTGACTGCATTCCTCTTTTTTATCGCGCTGTGTCTCGTTGCCGCGGATGCCTCGCCCGCGGCAATGACTGAAAAAGACTTCAAGCGAATGAAAATCAAAGAGCTGCGGCACTTCCTGGAGAGCCGCGGCCTGAGCTGCCCGGGCTGCCAAGAAAAGGCCGACTTTGTGCGCGTGGCCTTTCAGAACCGCGAGAAGAAGCCGCTGAGCGAGGCCGGCAAGCGCGAGGTGCCGGCCGTGCCGTTCTGGGAGGCGTGGCGAGACACTGCGCGAGGCGTGTTTGAGGAGGCACTCGCGAAACGCGGCCTTGACGCAAAGGCGGAGCGTTACAAGGAGCTTTGCGATTCTCTTGCGTTTGTCATGGAGAGCTTTTATATGCAACATGGCAGACGTACGGCAAATAAATTACGCAAGAAGGCAGATGCTCTACTCAAGACCTCTTACAATGGAGTGTACTACACTGCCGGTAAAGTGTTGCTTGAGCGGCTTGCGAACTATTGCCTCGCCTCTCCGGCAAACCAGAAACTGTGCACTTCAGTCGGAAGCCTCACAGATATAGTGGGAGGCGACAAGGTCGCTGACTTTACCAAGTGGGTCACAAACGTTGGGATTGAAAATACAAATCCTTTATATGAAATGCTAGAACGGCGCGAGGACTTATGAGATGATTTTTTTTTTAAATTTATGTTATGCCCTCTCCTCCCCTCCCCTTTCTCTCTCTCTCTCTCTCTTTCCTTATCTTCCTTCCTGAGCGTTTGGGTAGCAGAAGTTTTACAAGCACGTCATTTCTTCTTATGCAACGTGTAAGAGCGTAGGCCAATTTGAAAGATGTGGGTACCTTTGTGCGTTCGTGTACTCATTGTTTGTTCTTCAATTTGGTCTCACAAAGCTAAAGTGTTGGTGGTGGTGGTGGTGGGGGGGGGGGCGCTGTAAGGAATGTTGTGAATTTTTGAGACATAAATTGATCCGTAGTTAACCTATGCGATTACGTGGAAGATGAATAAAAGGAAAAATTCCATTGCGGTCCTTTACTTGTATATATATATATATATATATAGAGGTATATAACTCAGAGCCAGACCTTGACACTGTTTTCCTCATTTGCATTTTTTTTTTTTTCTTCTTTCCTTTTTTTTTATTTTTATCGTTATCTACTTCATCTTTGGTTTTTATCTTAACTTTAGAAAAAAAAAATCAAAAGATTTAAGGATAGCATCTTGTGTAAGTTTTTTTTTTTTTTGGGCAGTTGTAAAGAAGTAAATCTTAATAAAGAGTAAAGTTTTTGAGGACGTGAAAAAAGTAAAAATACAAAACGAGAAGAAATAAACAAAAACAAAAACAAAAACAAAGACAAAAAAAACAAAAACAAACAAAAAACAAGGAAAAGGAGTGGAAATGAGCACAGTAAATGAAGGCACGCAGAATGAAGTGCCACTTGCGGATAGAACAACAGCACTGGTGACCTTTCCTTTACCTGAAGTGTTTCTAAAGCGACTTCTTCGCCGTTCGCCGGAGCATCCGCCGCCACCAGCCCCGGCAGTGCGGCACGAGAAGGCCTCGACACCGCGAGCCTCTCCCGCGACGTCGTATATGTCAGCCGACTCGCTAGACTCTATCATCACACTTGTGGAGAACAAAACACCAGAGCAGATTGAAGTGGACAATCTTATTTACCGCTTATGTCAATCACTGTATAAGGTGGCTCTGAAGAAGTCTTCTCAAATTCATCACCGTGCGAATGGTGACGGGTTTAATGATTTGCCTGATGGACTTTTCTTCAACATGCGTGGGCATGAAGATTGGTGCCCACTGTGCCATTTGTTTGATCCTGTAAGCTACTACAGTGCGATGAACTCGGACTCTAACGTCTGCTGTGCGTGCCTCGCTGAAGGAGAAAATGGTTTGACAAAGGGGACACCAAACGACCCGGCCGGGGCGTCGCAGTGGATGGCATGTGAACTAAGTGTCACGCGTTTGTTCGGTGGAAACAGCAATCATGTCTATAGGCTGGGACATGCTTCGTTTTCTGACAAGTCCATACTTTTGCGTGTTTACGGTAGACGCGCCTTTGAGGTGATTGATCGTGTGCGTGATGTACGAGCAATGCGGCAGATGAGTAAGGCCGGACTCTGCCCGGCCGTGCTGCACAGTTTTGTCTGGGGCCGTGTGGAGGAGTTTATGGACGGTATCTACACATGCACAACGGAAATGCTTTTGGAGTCTCCAACACTCCTTGGTATTATGTTTAAGGGACTTTACGATATGCACAGCCTTGACGCGAAGCCATTTCTTCCAGAGATTGTAAACGATGACCCAGCGGGCGAGTGCTCTGCGCGTGAGGCGCGCGTGGAGGAGATCGTTGCAACTCTTAAGGCCGGGAAAAACTCGTACTATAGCACACTAAGCGAAATAAAAGTTCTTGAGACGGTGTGTAACACCTCCTTTGAGCGATCGAGTCTGCGGTTGCTGCGGCTGTTGTCTCCGCATTTGTCATCGGCAGCAGTGGTGGATTGGTTCGCTGGTGAAGTGCAATTTGTGCGCTGCGCGCTCCTGCGGGCGGAGGTACCTGTTGTCCTGTCGCACAACGATCTCAACCCCGGGAACATTCTCCTCGCGCGACGAATGTTGCCGCCGCGCTTTCGCGAATCTGCCGATGACTCGCTGAGCAGCGATGATCCAGCGACGGAAGAGATTTCCGAGGAGACCTCCGTACTGTCCACTCGATATGTCACGCAAAAAGGGCGGAGCAAGAATGCGGTAGAGCGCCGCGGGCATCTCTTCATTGACTTTGAGTACTCCGACGCCAACTACCGCTGCTATGATCTCGGCAACACGCTCTGCGAGTTGGACTACGACTACACGCGCGGGACAGAGCCCGGGGGCCGCGGGTTCATCAAATATCTTTTTCTTTTCCCGCCGGCGGAGAAGGCCGCGGCGTGGGCCGGGCTCGGCGAGGAGTACCCGCGACTCCCGGAGCTCATCTACGACACATGGCGCCGCGGCGGAGACGACACGGAAGGCGTTGGCGCCGTCTCGCTGCTTGCGCTGCGGCATTACTTCGCCGCGTGTAACGGCGTGGCGCTCGACACAGTGTCACTCAGCGAGGCGCAGGTGCACGAGGTGATACTCGGCATGCTCGCGTCGCATTTGCACTGGACACTGTGGGCTGCTGTGATGGGCTGCGCAACGGACGAGTTGGGCGAATGCGAAACGGACCCCAATGCGTTTGCCAGGGGCAGCAGTGGTCTCGATTATGTGCAGTACGGCGAATGCCGGCTGCGCGAGTACATCGCGCTCAGAAGCTGGATGAGGGAAAGAGGATTAATCTGAGGCACGCGGGAGTTGTCCAGCGACACTCCCTGGATTTCACATATATTTTTTTTTTCCGTAATTTTTTGCTTTTCTTCTTCTTTACCTCTTTGAGAGAGATGGACTGCTGCGGTCAAGGGCGTTTGGATGCATCGATTATAAACATGTATATATGTATATATATATACATATATTAGTAGGAAGACTTAAGGAAACACCTTTTTATTTTATTTTTCTGCTTAATATATATATATATCTGACGACGTATCTGTATCACACAGTAGACCCCTTCGCATGTGTATTTACAGGGCATTCTTTAACATTGTAAGTTTTGGTGCCCGTGTACGAAGGTGCTTTCTAGAACTCTGCCTTATTTTGTTTACTTGTTTATTTATTTTTGTATTTAGACTCGTGAAGTGGCTTTTTTTTTTTTTGTATATATATATATATATATATATATATATATGTGTGTGTGTGTGGATATGTGTTTTTTTTATTTTATTTTTCTTCTTCGCTTTTATTTTTCCGTTTTACATACTTTTATTCCTTCCCGGAGTGTCTCACAGGCATTGATGATGGGGAGCACACCTGCAGAGAGCGGCACTCTTGGCGCTGCCGGGGCGCCACCGCACGAGCAGTTGCTGCGGGAGTATTGGACCCGCCGGGAGGCAGTGCGGCGCGAGGAGGGCCGACTGCTGCAGCTGCAGCGAACAATTCTTTCCGTTCACAATACGCTGTGGCGATAACTGCTTGTGATATCTTTGTTTTGATATTGAAGGGGGGGGGGGAGGGGCGTTTTCTTTACATGACCTTTGTTCAGTCTTTTCTTTATTGGGGGACTTTGAGTGGGGAGTTTTTATTTTATTTTTTTCTTTTATAATGACGTGGACATCGCAACAGATCAAGAGAGGTGTGGATGTATTTATTGAAAGTAAGAAGATGATACTTCGGAGAATTATTTTTAAGGTGTTTTTTTTTTTTTCACACTTTGCTCGTTTCTATTGTCGTCAATGGGAATGATTAGGTGCTAACCTGTATTGATTGATTCATTTCAAAAAAAAAAAAAATATGTGAGTCATTTATCAAACAGTTTCTCATTTGGGACATCCATAGGTTATGAGGGGCTTTACCATAAAAAAAATAATAATAATAATTCTTTCTCTTTTTTTTTATTCTTAATATTAGTATTTCTCGAAGCCTCTTGCTATGTCTGACGGGAAGACAATCATGCTGCACACATATGTGCTGGCGGACGAGGAGGAGGAGGAATTTATGGCAAAGCCAACGACGGCGCCAAACAAGACCAGCGCACAGCCTTCCGCTGCAGAGGCGGACAGTGACGATGAACTTATTGCGTATGTTCCGCCCACGGCATCGGCTCCACTCAGTTCTGTGGGCGCTCGAGTGAGTTCCGCCACGGCGCATGCAAAGCGTCCGCGCGACGAGGACGAAGTTGCTCTCATAGCACTCGACGCGGAGGTGCTGCCGGACGACACAGACCACCCGCACGACATGGCTGCGTATGAGCAGTGGCGGGCGCGTGATGCCATGCGCCCGAAATCTTTATTGCAGGCCTAAGGCATGGGGCGACAGTGGAGAAGATTGCTAAACGCACTTTCACACAAAGTTTTACTTTTAGTTCAGGTGTCCATTGTGGTAATATAGGAACGAAAACAGTTTGCTTTTTTTTTTTTTTTGTTGCCTCTTATCCCATTCTCCCTCTCCCTCTCTCTCCTCTCTCTCTCTCTATCAGTATATATATATATACACACACACATATATATATATATATATATATATATATACAGTAAGTATTGAGTATATCGTTTTCTTGACACATTCGTGTGCTTATTATAGAGTTTGCCTTTCTGCGTTTTAGTGCTGAAGGCAGGTGGCCAGCACATGTCGTGGCCGCCATGGGTTCTGAACGCTGCGAACCGCGCACTGCAGGAGAAAGTGGATCGTGCCTCCGAGTCTCTTCGCCGCCGCTCCGATGACCTCTCCGCCTCGCGCTCCGCTCTATCGCTTCAACGCGCGAGTCTTTCCCGCGTGCAGCGGGACTTGGCCGCGGCGCAGCGCACCGAGCGCTCCGCATCGGAAGCCATTGACCACGACGCCTCCGCTGCGCTTATTGCGACGCGCGAGGCGGATGCCCTGCGCGCGGCTCTCTCTGCTTCGGAGCGCGACGCGGACGCTCTGCGCGAGCGCACAAGTGCCGCCGGGAAAACGATTGCGTCTCGCGCGGATGCGCTGCGGGCCGCGGAGGCCGCCGCGGCTCTGTTGGAGCGCGACGCCGTCGAAGCCGCGGCACAGCGGGGCTCCCCGAAAGACCCGAGCGCGAAGCCCGCCGTCTCCGCGCGGCGAGTCGAGGAGCTCTGCGCGGCTCTTGCGCGCGCGAGTGCGGCCCTGCGGGCGGCGGAGGAGCGGCGAACGGAGGCGGAGGAGCGGGCGACGGCTGCGCGGTGCGAGTGGCACGCGGCGGCCTCCCGTCGCGACGCGGCGCGTGAGGAGTGCGCGGCGGAGTCGGCGGCGGTGCGGGGCGTGGCACAGCGCGCGGCGGAGGACGGCAGCGCGGCGGCGGCCGCTGCGAGTGCGCTCGAGGCCCTGCGGGGGACCGCGCAGGAGCGGCGGCGGGTGCTCGGGGAGCTCCGCCGCGAGCACTCCGCGGAGCGGCGCCGGCTGAGAGCGCTGCGCACGGCCGCGGAGGCCGCCGCCCGGCGCCGGAGTGACGTCGCGGGGGCGAGGGGCCGCGCGGCGGACGAGGCGGCGGCGGCGGAGGCGGCGGCGGGGCGGTTGCGGCGGGAGAGCGGCGCGAGGCGGTGCGCGCGGGGGGCGGCGGCGCGGGCGCGGGCGGTGGCGGCCGCGGCGGCGGAGGCGCGCGGGGCACTGTGCGCGGCGGCGGAGCGGCGGGCGGCGGAGCTCCGCGAGGCGCAGCAGGCGCTTCTGCGCGCGGGCGACTCGGCGGCGCTGCTGCGGGCCGGCGGTGACGGGGCGGTGGCGGCGCTGCGGCGGGCGGCGGCGGGGCTCGAGGGGCGGCAGCGGCGGCTCGGCGCGGCGCGGGCGGCGGCGGTGGCGGAGTGGCGCGGCGCCGCGGAGGCGGCGGAGGAGACGGACGCGGCGGTCTCCGCGGCGCGGGGGGCGCTCGCGGCGGGCGGGCGGCAGTCGGCGTCGCTCGCGGCGGAGTTCGAGGCACTCGGGGACCGCGCGGAGGCGCTCGAGGCGGCGGCGGCGGCGGCGCGGCAGAGGCGGGCGGCGGCGGCGGCGGAGTCCGCGGCGCTCGCGGAGCGGCTGCGGGAGGAGCGGGCGGCGCTGCGGGTCGTCGAGCGGCGGGGCGACGGGCTCCGGCGGGCGGTCGACGGCGCCTCTGCGGCGCTCGCGGCGGCGGTCTCCGCGCGGGGGGCGGCGGCGGCGGCGCGGGCGGAGGCGGCGCGGGCGGTCGAGAGGGCCGCGGAGGCGCTCGAGGCGGCGGGGCGGGAGCGGGCGGCGCTGCGGGCGGAGCGCGCGGCGGTCGCCGAAAGGGCCGCGCGCGCGGAGGCGGCGGCCGCTCAGGCGGCGCGGGCGGCCGGGGGGGCGCGGGACGGCGCGGCGGGGGCGGCCGCGCGGGCGGAGGCGGCGCGGGCGGCGGTTGCGGTCGCGGAGAGGGCCGCGGAGGCGGAGGCGGCCGCGGCGGCGGCGGCACTGCGCGCGGAGCGGCGGGCGGAGGCGGAGGCGGCCGCGGAGTGCCGGAGAGTGCGCGAGCGGCGGGACGCGCTGCGGCGGCGGTACGCAGAGGCCGCCGCGGAAATGGCGCGCGCCGCGGGGTGGGAGCACAGCCCAGACGCAGAGGCTTTCGCCCCAGAGGACGCCCACGCAAAGTGTGTCCTCCGCGCAGCGGCGGAGCGGGAGGAGCTCCGGGAACGTGGGAACAAACTCGACGCGCGCATTGTGTTTATGGAACACGAAACGAACAAACTCCGCTGTATGCTGCGAGCCATGCGCGCCGCAGGTCGAACGTGAAGGCACAGCACGGGGTGAGAAGTAAAAAGTCAATGAGAAAAAAAAAAATATATATATATATATATATATATGCTCCCCAGGTGAAAAAAAAAAAAAAAGTTTTTTTTGCCATGCATAGTAATAGTATGCTCATAGTTATTGGGTGATCATGAACACGCATAAAACATTTTTTTTTCCTTCTGCGCCTGTCGAACGCATGGGAGGCTTTCTGTCGTTAAGGATGCATATCCGTTTATCATATCAATAGTTATTTTTAGTTTACTTTTCTTTTTTGCACTTTATTACATCATTTGTTGCGGAAACTGTAATATAATCCATCTTGACGGATCTTATCTCTCGTTGTTTTTTTTTTTATTCTTTCTTTTCTTTTTTTTTTTGTACTTAGTTCCCCGCCTTCATTTGATAATTATATATATATATATATATATATATATATATATTTTTTGGAAATAAAAAGAAAAAGTTACAGTTGTAGTGTGATATTGTATATTTCTAAGTAAAAGTGGGAGCTTGTTCTAGTTTTGTTTTCCATTTTGTTAATATGAATTCTCTCGCTGTCATCATTTCGTTAGGCTTCGTTTTTGGGGTTATCGCGGTTACAGTATTGGTTGTGTGGCTTTATGTCCGGTGTGACACGGCACGCCGCTCCCGGGCTCGCAGGCGGTCGCAAATATTGCGCCGACGTCACCAACGGCGGTATCCCGAGGCGCTTCCGCACGAGGTTGTGCCGTACTCCAATGTAGTCGATGCCTACGCCGTTGTTCCGCGTAGCGAGTCCCAGCGCCTGGAGCATGCGTATGTGCGCAACGAGGCCTCTCTCGCCGGGAGCAACCCCGTCGTCCTCACGGAGACCGCGGCGGAGAGTGGAGTTCTTTGGCCGCACCTGCAGAAGACCGCGTCGGCCTCCGAGCAGAGTCTCTCGAGCGACGGGGGCGGGAGGCGCGTGGGCGGCAGCATTGCGCTCCTGCGAAGGATTTCGTCGCGCCTCGTCTTTGGCCGCGCCGCCTACACGCAGCGGGAGGTGCAGGAGGAGTTGGGTGCCGTCAGCGTCGTGTCCATTGAGATGCACGAGCCTGTGGATGGTGCTTCGAGTTATTCATTTGTCCAACGGAGAAGGGACTCGAATGCACAAATTGTTATTTTGGGGGCGTCGGCATCAGACGCTTTATTTAGCACCACTGGGCCCAGTTCTGTAATCGACATCTTACCTCTTACGAATGCAAGTGTAGAGGAACAAGAACTGTAAGCGTCTGCATGAGGTGTCTCGCTTTTTCCCCGCTTTATAACCGAATTGAGTGGGTATTATATTATTTTTCAGTGGGGTTCGAAGTTATTTATATATATATATATATATATATATATATATATATATTTCATGTTTTTTTTTTTGGCATTTTTTTTTTTTGTGCATATATATACTTATATTAATTGTTCAGTGTTCAACTGTGCCAAAGAGTTTTTTTTTTTTTTAGGTCTTTGTTGTATACTATATTATGAAGCTAGTAGAGAAGGAGAGAAAAATGCATAACTTTGTGTCATACTGATGTAAAAGTTAAAAAAAAGAAAGCTTCTACAATAACTTTATGTTAATTTTTTTTTTTTCGTTTTGTTTTGCACCTTCTCACTGGAAAAATAAATAAATCCTTTTCTGTTTATATATATATATATTTTTTTTTTTGAATCCTCTATCATCTTAAAAAAGCATTTGGGTTATATATATTTTTTCTTATTCTTCTTCTATTTCCTTTTTTGTTTTTTTGTTTTTTTGCACATAATTTCTTATCCCACGTACATAAGAAAGAGGGCGAGAGAGAAGTAGAGAGTCATGGAAGTGTTGAGAAACGGATCATATGGTTTTTATATATACGTAGACTGACTGACTAAGTGTGATGTAAACACTTCGTTATTGTTTACCGACCGGAATAACTCTCAAGTCCTTTTGAATCAAATGGACAGAAGTGAGTTCACATGCAATTGCGAAGTTTTTTGGATCAGTGGCGCTTTGTTCTCCTTTGAGGAGCCGCAAAACCCAAACAGTACACGCGAAGCATGTTTTTTTTTTTTTTTTTTCTGTTTTTTGCTTCTGTGTAGAAGCGTTTGTCTTTTGCATAAGCTGCGATGAGCGGAATATCAACGGCAGAGGCTCAGGTGGAATTGCTATACATAAATGAATACTAATACTGTGCGGCAATAAAGTAATCACGTGGAGAGGAAAAAAAAACAAACAAACAAACAGAAAAAAAAAAAAAAACGCTGTACAATTTCGTCACTCAAATGACCTTTGCACAAACTGTTTAGAGAGAAAATGTAAGAATCGTCATGGGGGAACTCACATTGCAACTTTAGCAATTATGACTCTTTTGCAATGCAAAGTATTCGCAAAAGAAGAACACAGTTGTGAGTAGCAATCACTGCGAATTGGATTACTGCATAGTCTCCTCACAGGGCATTTTCAAAGAAGTCACCCAAAAAGATAAATTGTAAAACAAACAGTTTTGAATACCGCAGTGGCATTGCATGGAGATGGATTTACATTTCGGGTAAAGGGAAACATTTTTATCTGAAACTTTAATCACATGACGAGTTGAAATGAATTCAAAGTGATCGTGCAACTTCCTCCCCGTGGTACTATCATCGAAAGGGAAATGGCCATTCACTTATTTTATTAAAAAAAAAAAAACAAATATTGAATAGTGATTGTTTTATCCAAAAGAGGGATAGTTCATGTGTGGCGTATTATTCAACACATCAGTGCGAAGTATGTCTGTGACAAATGCAAAACAAGACGTGCGATACACAAACAATGTCTCTGGTGGTAATAATTTCTTTACGATATAATTTGTTTCTTTTTATTCTGCTGCGGAGCTCACTGCATGTACATTCGTTCACTGACGAAAAAACAAAAAAACAAAAAAAAAAAACGGTCAATGTTATAAACAAACTGCAAGCACGTTATTAAAGGGTAAATTATTTATGGGGAGGGGGTCTAGGAAATAAAGGAGTTTGAGGAATTGACAGGAGAACTATTACTCTTTGGTTATTTCACTCCACGAATAATAATAATAATAATAATAAAACAAACACTTTAATTACTGGGAGAAGCAGAATGTTACAGTGGAGGGGAAACTGTTGTGCACTCTTCCAACGATATGGAGTTGAGGGCCAAATGCGCTCACATAAAAGTGTGACCAGATCGACAAGACAGTGAAATATATATATATATATTTTTTTTGGGGGAAAAATAGATAGATAAATAAATACATTATAATTTAAGAATCACAATTCCTACGGGACTCCAATTTCGCAATACGAATGTAAAAGTAAACTCTGCACTGTATGTTGTCAAGCATTCGGTAGAAACTTTGGGATATTAATCAGTTCTTTGGGTATTGATGATGATCGCTTGGTACTCCGCAGTGGAATTGAGATCTTTTTTTTTTTTTTTTTTCAAGTTGAGCACATTTGCACACAAAGTGCAAACAATAAAATAAAATAAATAAATACGGAATGCTTCGAAGAGTTCAATTGGATTGAGCGCTATTCTCAAACTTTACTTTTCATTGCTGTACCGATTTTGCACTGTGTTGAATTCGTTAGCAATGGGATTCCCTACGAAGTGACTATTCGTTCACTTCTCTTTATATGTCTTACAACATGATGCTCTCATCAATCTTTTGAATAATATATTTCATATTTTCTGATAAACATGCGTTCTGTTTTTTTTTTTTTTTTTACATTTTGCGTTATAATTTATCAAGCACTTCATCTTTTGTACATTTTTTAAAAAGATGATGATTGTAGACATCTATTTCTCTTTTTCTTTAAAAACATATTTTGACAATTATTGGATATCTTACAGTTCTTAATATATATATATATATATATATATATATATTATATGCATTCATCAAGTGGAACTTATGCGATTGATATCCGCAGTTTTCACCTCTAACTACAATACATTTTCTTATCCATACATTTCTTAACTTATTTTTGTGATTTTGATGGATTTGGTTCAGTAATTTTATTATTATTATTATTGTGTCTGTAAAGGGCAGAACAGCAAATCTAATACAATTTAAAGTAAAAAAAAAAAAATTACTTTGTTTTGCTGTCATGTGTCTACGATTCATCTCTTATGTTACATCTGGATCTAATTATTACACAATAAAAGTAAAATAAATTGGTATTGGGAAAAGTCTAATTTCTTTTTTGGTCATGCAGTTTTTTTTTTTTTTTGTTTAATAAACAGGGAGATGCCAGTTATACATTGGGACTTTTATTATATATATATATATATATATATATATATATAAAGAAAAACAGTATAGTGCAAAAGTAAACAAAAATTATTTGACCTGACCGCTGCTGTTATTGAGAATGACAGTAGTCTTTGGTTTCATGAATTTTTTAAAAATATATTTTATGCATTTTTGCGCGTGTTAATGATTTGCTTTCACTTTTTGACTTCAATTGGTCACACTAAAAAAAACAAAAAAAAAAAAACAGTCTAATTTTTATTCATTAATGTTTATCCACACCATAAGCTAAACATTAACTTTTGCTTCGAAATTATTGGCAATGAACTTTCAGAACTGCATGAAATACGCATAAATTTACGTGTCTCATACTGTATATTACAAATAAGGCGCTCCTAAATTTATTTATTATTATTATTATTCCCACAGCCTGTGAAGAGAATGCCAATTAAGATAAGCTGACTTACTCACTCCATGAGGTTCTTCATCTTTTTATCCCACTGTACTTTTTTTACTTTTTACTTATTTTGAATCTATAACAAATGACTGCGCAGTTTGTCATTAATGGTTTTTCTAATAAAGTTTTTTTTTTATATTTTGCCTTTTCCCCCTTTTGAGTCCCCTGAAGTCCTTTCCTCGCGGGGGGTTCTTCAGGGTAAGAAGACTCTTTGCAGTCACCAGGTCGTAAGTTATTATCGATACATTTCTCACTTTGTTTTTTAAAGAGATATAGTGCTGTTGGCATTTGTCTTGGATATGGTTTCTTGGTGCGGGTACACATTTAATTTAATTCAGAGACAAATCTGATATCTCATTTTTTTTTCTTTTTTACTTTACCTTACACGATATATGTGAGTGAAGGTCAGGCCGAGTCGATAAGTATATATTCAGTGATACACTCTTCAACAATGCGCCACATCTTCTGCATTGTGATGCTCGCTATGTGCCTGGTGACGTGTGATGGTAAAACAGATGAGGTTACGGAGGCCACAGATGCACCAAAACCAGAAGAACAAAGTGAAGATCCAGTAAAGAATGGTGCCGCAGATAATTCGATCGCCTCCACAGAGGACCCATCGCTTACAAAGACTGAAGATCAGTCGAATCAGAATGCAAGTGGCGGTGGAAAGGGCGGTGCCGCAAAAACTGAGGTGAAATCGGTGGATCCTTCATCAGGTGACACAACTGGGAATGGCACAAATGCCTTGGATGAGGGGCAAGCAAGTAGATTGGACACAGCTGTGAATATTGGATCTGCAACTGGAAACACAGAGGCACCAGGTCCAGAAAAAGGTCCGAAGTTGAAAGAAAACGAAGCCAAGGAGGAGGCTGAGAGAAAGAAGTTGCCGGATTCAACTGGAGAAGCTCTGCAGACACCTTCTTCGCAACAAGAAGAAAAGAAGCACGAACCACATGGGGTTGAAGAACACGTTCTACAACCTGTACAACAGCACCAGTCAATTGAATCAGATGAATATAACAATCCGACCGCACCACGTAAATCAAAAAAGACTGAGATTGCAGCTGGTATAAAATCCTCAGTAAAACTTGACGGCAATAATGGTAATACATATCAAACGGCCACCGGTGGGGAGCGCTTGGTTGAGAATAATAAATCCAGTGATTCACCCGTATCAGGAATGGACAAGGAAAAAAATACTGATCAGGCAACTGATACAGCGATGTCTGCAGACGCCTCAACATCCACAGGTATCAAAGTTGATACTCAAACGAAAACATTGACCCAAACATCCACTGAAAGCCAATCAGATTTAAAGACATCAACAACGGAGCTATCAAATAATATTGCAGCTACAACTGATCCTAAAGTTACCTCTACAGCACAGACACCATCACTGCCTATAGCATCCAACACAGTTCCACTCCATCACTCAGTAGACAAAACAGACGGCATCCTTTGCAGCTCTTCGCTCTTTGCCCTCGCAGCACTCGCCACCCTCGCCGTGGCGGCTGCCGCACCAGCACNTGATATTAAGGGACAATGTGGGACTGTGTGTCCCCCACTGTTTCTATGGGCTTACACTAAACAACCATAATTATGTTTTTATTTTACATTTGCTTTTTCTATCCTTTGGGTTCCGGGTGGACTCCTCCTGGTGCCCTGTGCTCATTAGTGCTTCGGGGGGGGGGGAAGATATACACACACATTTGTAGTTGTCCTCATGCGGATATAGGGGATCATATATGATATGTGGGTAATTGATTGGTTGGGCTAAATAATGGTAAGACAGGGTTTTAAATATTTATTACAATTTCCTGAAGTACCTTCTGCCTAGACATCACCAGAAGTGTAGTCCAGCACTTTTTCTTTGTTTTACTATGTCCAAGTGGATTTCTTTACATTTTATTCTGTACTCTAAAACGTTTTTTTGTGGTTTTGCAAATTAGTTACATTTCAAATTGATTGGGTACTTTATTATGCGGTGTGCACGTTTTGTGTTGTTGTTAGCTATGTGCGTGATGGTAAGAGAGTGCGTTGCGGAAGGGATCAGTGATGGGGTTACGCAGGAGGCATCACCCGGGAAAGACAGTGTAAATCAACTTCAAGATCACGAACAAACGCCTAATGAGTCTGCAGCTAATGTAAATCTATCGAATGCTGACTCTCGAGGTAGTGATGTATCAAAAATCGTGGTTGCGTCAGCAAAGCCATCTATACCTGCCGGTGCTGCAGATGATTCGACGACATCCACAAAGGATCCATCAGTGACCTTGGGTAATCCGGAAGGGAGTGGACCCGCAGCTGGTATTCCAGGATCCGAGGAAGAAAAATGCGATATCTCCTTAAAACCACATTCTGAATGCTTGAAGACCTCACAAACGACACACAAGCCGGGAGACAGTGTAGGAAATTCTCAGGGTGCAGATGATAGAGCCGCCTTGACAGACGCACAAGCAGCTCGGCAGCCTGGAGGAGCTGCCGGTCCTACGAATTTGGGCCCTCAAAGTGCCAATGACCCACGAAGCACTACACCCTTGATAAAGTCCCTATCATCTCGCGAGCATAAAGATACCGCCAAACCGGAAGCAGCTGCTGATCCCAATAACAAGACTGCAAAAGTTCCAAATGTCACGCAAGTTGACTCATCTGCACCCAAACCGCCCACATTGGCACATCCCTCAGTAGAACTTTCATTATCTATGAGAACAAAAGGTACCACACCTTCCTTAAAAGACCGGCCTGCAACAGCTGAGCGGACAAGAGATGCAAGTGCTTTGACAGAGCATCAAAACCCTGTAAAGACTGCAGATGATATGACTTCCAATAAGGCAGACTCAGCAACTACAGGTATACCAGCTAAAGCTACAAAATCAATACTACCCATATCTATCTCTGAAACAACAGAAGATTCAAGGACAACTACCGTTACTTCAAGACGTGCTGCGAGCAACGATTATTTGACAACAACAGGAGAAGAAACGGAGGACGCCGTAACATCTCCAGTAGATCCTAAAAAGACATCGACCACCCCTCCGACTCCTCTACCCCCTATCTCCAATGCACTGCCACTACTTAACTCTGTGGATAAGACGGACGGCAGCCTTGGCAGCTCTTCGCTCTTCGTCCTCGCAGCACTCGCACCCTCGCCGTGGCGGCTGCCGCACCAGCACACCAGAGTCGTGGGTGGGGTGACTGTGGTAGTGAGTGGTGAATGATATTAAGGGACAATGTGGGACTTTGTGTCCCCCACTGTTTCCATGGGCTTACACTAAACAACCATAATTCTGTGTGTTTGGGTTACACATTTGCTTTTTCTATCCTTTGGGTTCCGGGTGGACTCCTGGTGCCCTGTGGGAAGTGCCTCGGGGAGAGGCCATAGACACATGGTGGTATACACATTGCGCATGAAAGTGGAGTATCCTATGTTTTGAGCAATTGAGGTATTGGGCTTTATAACGGGATGAATAGGTTTTTGTTATTTATTATGTAATGTATTAGATCACGTTCTGGATAGAAGTTTGTTAACGGTTTGTCAAAAAATTCGGGTGTGTGAAACGTGTTGTCTTATTTAATTACTGTTTATTTTGTATTCTTTATATTTACCTTTGTATCGTGTATATTAGCTATTGTTTCCATATATGCAATCCTTCACAATGCGTTGTGTTCTTTTTTGGCTGATGATTGCTGTGTTCCTAATGGATTTGGAGTGCGGTGGCACTGGTGTTTCTGATGGTGGAGAGCCGTTAGAAGGCGAAAAAAGCAGTGAAGAGAAAGAACAGAAATTAGAACCAACAGCTGCGGAGACCGGAGATGTTTCAGGGACGTCTACAGTGCTTCATGAAGGTGAGGAAGGTGGACATGGGGCTTTACCTGGAGTTTCAAATGGAGCCGAACCTGGAGGTGTACCTGCAGCTGCGGGAGCGGGAGGTGGAGGTGGACCAGGAGGTGGAGCTAGTGGAAGTCTTGAAAAAAAGCAAGACCAACTTGTAAAAGAGTCTGATAATGAAGGGTCCGCCAATCAGCAAAAAAAAGATGTGGTGTCTGGACAAGGGAGTCTGCCCGTAGTAGCACCGTCATTGAGTAGCAATCCTGTTAATGACGCGAAGCTTTCGCAAACAAGCCATGAAACTATGGATAGCAAACAACAGAAGACGCTCACGACAGAGACTTCATTAATGAGGAACCCAGAAGATGAGGCACCACCTTCCCGAGAAGTATTGCCATCTCTACAGAACGGAGATAGAGCGAGGCCCAATGATTTAGAAGTTCATCGTGCCACGGCTCCACACCAAAAAACGCCATTGTCAGGATCCGAATTACAGGAAAGGGAAGGACTGGGTAAAACGGTCTCAAAAGAAGACTTATCACCTACAAATACTAGAGAACCCGCGCACCCCTCAGAATTGTCAAGGGTATCTCCAGGGAAAGCGAAAACGAAACAGGTTTCGCAAGTAGACCCATCACTCCCAAAGGCTGAAGATAAGCAGAGCCAGAAGACAGTGGATACAATACAAGTCAAGGTTAGCGATAGAGCTACTCCATCTAAAAAAGGGACAACAGCGGCTTTGGCAGAGAACCCTGCACCTGAAAACACTCTAGGTGAGCACAAAAAAGCTACAGATGTACCATTACTTGTTACCAATGGGGATGCCGACGTACCCCCCAAAACTCTGCCAACAACTACAGAGGCCAAGCCCGATGAAGATAAAGAGTCAACGCTGGACACAAAGGGCAATTTAAACAAAGTAGATCCGATACGGCCTCTATCCACTGTGCCACAGGCGCTGCCACTACTTAACTCTGTGGATAAGACGGACGGCAGCCTTTGCAGCTCTTCGCTCTTCGCCCTCGCAGCACTCGCCACCCTCGCCGTGGCGGCTGCCGCACCAGCACACTAGAGTCGTGGGTGGGGTGACTGTGGTAGTGAGTGGTGAATGATATATTAAGGGGACAATGTGGGACTGTGTGTCCACCACTGTTTCTATGGGCTTACACTAAACAACCATAACTGTGTGTTTGGGTTATATACTTGCTTTTTCTATCCTTTGGGTTCCGGGTGGTCTCCTCCTGGTGCCCTGTGCTCAGTGCTGCGGGGAGGCCACACACACAGACAGATGTATCCACAAATATGTGCAAGTGGAAAAAAAACTTGTCTGTAGGCAATGGTTTAATTGGGCTATTTAATTCTAAGAATAAGGTTTTGGTTTCGTTTTTATATTTTGTGACCCATGTTCTTTATGGTCATTTCTGTAAGGTTTGTTAAGAATTTGTGCAGCGTGAAACTAATCTTTTTAATCACTGTTTATTGTTCTCTATTTGTTGCATTTCTATTTTTTTAGATTAATTAACGTTTCGAGAGATGCAATCCTTAAAAATGCGCTTTGTTATGGGTGTGCTGATTATTATTGTGCTCCTAATGTTTTTGGAGTGTGGTGCCAGTGTGGATGCGGGTTCTGCAGGTCGTTCAGAGAGCGCACGAGGAATTGATGATAAAGAGCAAAACGGGGAACTAAGAGTTCCACAGACTGGAGGTAGGTCAGGGAACATCAGAAGGTTTCCTCGAAGTGCGGAATCCGTGTGTGTACCTGAAGCTATACCTACAGCTATGGCTGGAACATTACCTGGAGCTGTACCTGGAATCCAACCTGGTGCTGTACCTGGAGTGCAACCCGGAGTTGTAGCTGTACCAGGAGCTGTACCTGGATGTGTACCTGGAGCTGTACCTGGAGCGCAACCTGGAGCGCAACCTGGAGTCCAACCCGGAGTTATACCTGCAGGTTTAACTGGAGCTAAACATGAGGTTGTACGAGAAGCTGTTGTTGGATTTTTACCCAGAACTTTACCCAGAGCTTTACCTGGAGTTGTACCTGGAGCTGTACCTGGAGCTCAACCTGGTGTTGTACCTAGCACTGGAGCTGTAGCTGTACCAGGAGCTGTACCAGGAGTTGTACCTGGAGCTGTACCTGGAGCGCAACCTGGAGTTGTACCTGGAGCTGTACCTGGAGCTCAACCTGGTGTTGTACCTAGCACTGGAGCTGTAGCTGTACCAGGAGTTGTACCTGGAGTGGTACCTGGAGCGCAACCTGAAGTTGTACGAGACGCTGTTGTTCGTTTTTTACATGGAGCGCAACGTGGAGCTGTACCTGGAGCGCAACCTGGAGTTGAACATGGACGTGTAGCTGGAGGTGGTTCTGGTGGGAATTCGGGCAAACAGCACCACCTACGTGTGAAGGAGTTTGATAATGTCGAGTCCATTGTGCAGGAAGAAAGCCATGTGGAGAATGAAAAAAATAGTTTGTCCTTACAATCGACTGCATTAAATAACAATCCTGTTAATAAGGCTAATCTCTCAGAAACAGCCCTTGAAGATAAAGGTATCCAACAAGGTGTGAGTCAATTACAGGTGCCGCCATTACAAAACGGGCCTGTAGATGCGGCATTATCATCCAGAGAAGCATCACCACACAATCCCAGAGTTGACGCAGGTGGCACGGATTCGGAAGGTGATGGTGGTAAGACCCCAAGCCATGTAACACCCTTGTCACAGTCCCAGTTACATGACATAGATCAACTGAATAGTGCAGTCTTAAACAATAATGCATTACCTCTTAATCATCAACACAAAAACCTTTTATATGAAGTGGAAGCTGCATCTGCAAAGAAACCGAAACATACACAGGAATCGAATCTCGCCCCATCACCCCTAAAAGCTGAAGGTGAGTTAGATCTATCCAAAAAAAATTCATTACCTGTCAAGGCTGGAGGTGATGCTATGGTCTTATCCAATATATCATCCCAGGCGCTGCCACTGGTGCACCCTCTGGATAAGGCGGACGGCAGCCTTGGCAGCTCTTCGCTCTTTGCCCTCGCAGCACTCGCCACCCTCGCCGTGGCGGCTGCCGCACCAGCACACTAGAGTCGTGGGTGGGGTGACTGTGGTAGTGAGTGGTGAATGATATGAAGGGACAATGTGGGACTGTGTGTCCCTCACTGATTCTATGGGCTTACACTAAACAACCATAATTATGTGTTTTTATTATACATTTCCTTTTTCTATCCTTTGGGTTTACGGGTGGTCTCCTCCTGGTTCCCTGTGCTCAGTTCTTCGGGGAGGCCACACAGAAATGTAGTTTTTTAAAGTACACATGCGAGTGGCGAAAGCCATTCTGGGTGGGTAATTTTGTTATTGGGCTATACAATCTTAAGAATGGGGTTTGGGTATTGGTTATAACGTGTTGATGGTGTTTCTTGCTTGATGGTTAGTAGAGTGTTTATGAACAATTCCTATAGTATTGTATGCTGTGTGTCATTTCTGTTATGTACTGTTTTTCTTTCTTGTATTCCTGTTTTTGTTCAGTAAACCACATACCTGTTGTAGCAAGATAATCTGGGTTAATGCCCTCTGTGCTATGTATTCTATGTATTTTGGCGTGCCTATTGGTATGCAATGGCACTGCTAAGCTAACCACGGAGACAAGTAGTGGAAGCGAAGAACTAAAACAGGAAACCAAGAATACTGGGCCTGCAGGCAATACCCCGACAGTTACAGATGACCAAGGACCTACTGGTGCCCCTGTAGACTCTGCTACGGAGAGCCAAAGGGGCTCTCCAGGGGTAAATTCACAGGTCCCACCAATACATGAGGCTGCGAAAGAAGAGGAGCCGTCTAAGGCAGCATTGGAAATTGATAAGACCTCAGATCATAAGGAGATGTTGAATAGTCCTTCAGAAAGTACTGCGGCCTCACCTATTTCCACCGACTTGTCCGGTGGTCTTCAAACTAGTTCTAATAACAAGCATGGGTCCAGTGTGAACCAGGCCGATACCCAATTTCCTACTGACGACAAAGAGAAATCAATCTTTAATAACGATAAAACAACTATTCATGATTACCCAGGCAAAGAGAGGAACTCAGACCCGGACCACAAAGATGCCGTAGCAGAAGTCGAAACTTTGAAACTAGAAGGTGCTTCACCATCTCCACTGGCGCAACGTGAAGAAGCAAAGCCAAGCAAAAACTCACAAGAAACACACACCACACCTCATTTAGCTACTGCAGCTGGGATCCAAGCACCAATTCGTACCAACAATGAAACATCTCTCTCAACCAAGTTACCAGAAATCAACGAGGGCATAGCTGATGCCAAAGCGACACTAGTCTCTTCAGCGCGCACAGAGGGAAATGTGGATTCTACTATCACAACCGATATTCCAGCAAACGCTGTTTCTCCAGCTGATCCTAAGATCTCCCCTGCCGCAGCACCAGTGTCTCTACCCACTGATTCAAAGACGCTCCCATTCCATCACTCTGTGGATAAAACAGATGGCAGCCTTGGCAGCTCTTCGCTCTTTGCCCTCGCAGCACTCGCCACCCTCGCCGTGGCGGCTGCCGCACCAGCACACCAGAGTCGTGGGTGGGGTGACTGTGGTAGTGAGTGGTGAATGATATTAAGGGACAATGTGGGACTGTGTGTCCCCCACTATTTCTATGGGCTTACACTAAACACCCATAACTGTGTGTTTGGGTTATATACATTTGCTTTTTATATCCTTTGGGTTTCCGGGTGGACTCCTCCTGGTGCCCTCTGGGAAGTGTTTCGGGGGAGGTCACAGAAACACATGTCGCTGTCCACATGCGCAGGCAACTGGAGAAAACCCTTGTTTGTGGGCATGTGATTGATTGGGCTGTATTGTGATGAGAATATGTTTTGTGTTTGGACTACAGTGTGCTGAAGTAATTTATGTTGGGTAATGTCTAGGTACTATGTCAATAATTACTGCTCTGTGTATCTGTTTTTGTATCGTGCTTACTAAAGGGTTTTTTGTACTGTTAAATTTTGCTAGTGTATAAAAGGTACGTATTTTCAATATAAAATATTCAATAATGCCGTTTTTGCGGTGTGAGGTGCTGATGTTTCTCATGTGTCTTTCGGTGGGGCAATGCGCTGCTAATGCCTCAGGACCAGGTCTTGTGGGGCCTTCTTTGAGCACGAATGGCGGTGATGATATTCACCAAAATACAGAACCAACAGCCTCTGAGAGTGGAAGTAGTTTAGGGACGTCCACATCGGTTCCAGTAAGTAGAAGTGCAGAAGTAGGTGCACCTCCCACGCAGGATGGCAAAGAAGGTGCCAAGGAGTCCAAGAAAACAGACCCCGTACAACGGCAAACAGATGAGAAGGCTCAACAGCATCATTTGTCTTTAGAAGAAACTCCATTAGATAGCAATTTAGTAACTATTTTTAAGCCTTCAAGTGCGGTCTCGCAAGCTGGCGATGTCGAACGAAGTGGGCAGCCATCAACAGTGATTCCGTTAGTAAAAAACGTTGTAGATGGGGCAACACCTTCCGAAGAAGCATCTTCACTAGGACATTTGGTAGAGAAAGAAAAAGGGAATGGCTTCGGCAGTAATGCTAACAACAGCTCAAATGATGTAGCACATTTGGCACAGCCTAATCCACATCACGCGGATCAAATCGATGGTACGGACATAACCGAAAAACAACTTAATGTGAATCATCAAGAACATTCGCACAAGGCGCAATTAGGAAGTGTACAGAAGAGTAATGCAGAACGTAACCAGGTAGCAATTCGCGCACCGTCACTCAAAATGGGTGAAGATAAGAGAAAACCCTATAAAGGGCCTCCCGTGTCTGGGAATTCTAGAAATGAGGACACAAGCTCACAACGACAACATGCAACACCTTCGGCAGCTGCCCTTGTTCCTTCCACAATTAAAGATGAGCAAACAATAACTACAGGTGTGCTATCTGTAGACAATACTGGAGGTAACAGCATACACTCACACGCTCTGTCACCACCTAACAACTCCATAGCTGATGCCCAACACCAATTAATATCCTCACCAGTTGATGAAGGCATTATGGACTCTACTAAGATACCGAAGACGGCACAGGAACCTGCATCTAGAGTGGAACTTAAAGAGACATCATCAGAACCTCCAATCCCTCTACCCCCAGTGTCCAACGAATTACCACAGAGACCCTCTGTGGATAAGACGGACGGCAGCCTTTGCAGCTCTTCGCTCTTTTCCCTCGCAGCACTCGCCACCCTCGCCGTGGCGGCT
>JASANW010001271.1:0-40400 GCA_030849725.1 Trypanosoma boissoni
CACATGACTTTCCCCAGCAATAATGTGTGAAAGCATACGAGTAAGTATTGCGTATCAGAAAATTCAATACATAAAGAATTATATATATATATATATATATATAATGCCAATAATATGTTCTTCATAACTAAACAACTTGCGGTTTATGAAAGCATACCAAAACTAAAGTGTATTTCTAATTTGAGTAGAGTCCACTAGCGCAGTGCTGCATTGTATATATATATCGACAGGTAAACACATCAATAGCACAACGCCTGCAAAACTCAATCTGTTTTATTTTATTAAACACTTGTTTGAAATCCAAAAAGAAATGGGAAATGAAAACAAGTCATATGAATTTAAACCATATAATAATAACACATTTCATTAGCATTGCACTTCATATATATATATATATATAGAGAGAGAGAGAGATATGGCATAATAACACATTCAAAACCCCAAAAACTTAATTCCGCAGTTAACAAGTAATTGTGGTTGGTGCCCAATTTCAGAAACGCAAAATGTTTTTGTATACATCATTGTAACTCCATTAAGTATTTATATACAAAACTTTATTGAATAAAAATAAATCGTTCAGAATCGTATTATAATGAGCAAACTTGAAGGGCGATCTTTCACAAAAAAGATATTCCCAAAAACAAAAATGCAAATATAATGCCAGAGAGCTGTTATATTCCCACATTTACCGCAACACAAAATGTTTCAACTATCACTTCCAATATAATTTTCTCCTGCGCACCCTTGGAGCACATTTTTGCATGTATTGATACTTTGTTTTCAACATGTTTTTTTTTACTTTTTTTTTATGTTTTCGAAACTTATAACCTCAGTAGTGAAGCCTCCGAATGGCATTTAAACTTGATTTCAAATTTATTGCGATGGGTTTTTAAGTTATTAAAACCAGTCTCACTCGGAAACAATTCCCTCACCCGTCTGTAGACCGATTCTCTTAAGTGGTGAATGACTATAGAGTCCGATGTCACAGGATGAATAAGAGATCCAGAGTGTACGTCATGCAATCTGCACGAAGGCTCTTTCACGTACACAAGATGAGGGTAAGCGGCATTGTGCAGAACAAGCCCAACCATGACATCCTCATATTTCATTGCAAATGCTTTGAATTGCTTTATTATACTTTTCTTGTATGGTACAAATATCATACGCTGCAACGGCTCGTAGGATATAAACTTTTCCACCATATATTGTGCCAAAGTCATGCAATATCCACCCGCGTAAAAAACTTAGAATTATTACGAGTCACGGCACCAAACGTAGTAGGCCTACGCAAGCGAAGATAACCCCAATAGATTCCTTTTATGGGAAGCGCACGCAGTGCCTCCAAGTACGCTGGCACACGAAGAAACGTATCATCATCGCCTTTTCCTACATATAAAGCCTTTAGAAACAATTGACGAGACAAGTAAGACCACAAGAATGTCTTGCGGCTCATTCCAATAGCCGCCTCTGTGCCCCAAAAGCCTGATAAACCAATTTGTTTATTTGTTGATTTTCGCCCCTCGTCTATCGGCAGTGTCAGCGCATCCTGCCATGCCTTCGCCTCGTTCTCGAGTGCAGTGGAGTACTTGAATTGGTGCAGTGGGCTCCGACCCATCACATAGAGCACAGGCATCACTCCACTGTATTGGTTTCTAAGCGCTGCGACGCCATCGTAGGACCAGCAGTGCTCCCGCTGCAAGTCTCTTCGCCGCTGCCGAGGCGGACTGTCATCGGAGAGAATCCAAAAGCAATGAGGAACTGAGACTTGGACCACTTCTCAGGGCCCAGGCAGGAATAAATTGTGTTGCAGGCTCAATGATACGGTGAAATGGGTCCACTGTGTTTTGTTGATGATCCGGTGAAATATAAAAATTATTATTACCATAATAAAGCAAAAAGATGCAAATATATACCATCGCCATAATGACTACAGACACTGAGAGTAATTGCGCTGAAAAATACCTCTGAAGCTTTTTTCTCCTCAACATTGGCTTTTCTAAGACAGATTCAAAAAGTACATATTATGCAAAGAAGAATACACTAATCCACTTTATATATAAATAACGCACACGTTCTCAATACAAACAAAACACGAAACACAAAAGGTCAAAATATTAAAAGAGAGGCTCTTGATTTACTAGAAATTTCATTAACGAATAAAAATAATAATGAAACAATAAATACTTACTCATCACCTAAACTCCTCATCAAAAAAAGATACTTGTGCACTGTGCAGTCTCGTTTGTTTTAGCAATTAACAAAAAAAAATCAAAAGGCCACGCGAAGGATAGTCGTTTAAAGCTACTCTCTTCTGTTAATAAAAAGAAAACTTTTTATCTGCAAAGCTCAACTTTTTTCTTTAATTTACCTTTTTAAATGCGCATTGTGTTCTATATCATTTTTTTTGTTTCTGTGTCAGTAAAAAATAACGATACAATCCTTCATTTTTTCATCCCACACGTCCTTTAATAGAGGAATCAACTGGCAAACAAGATAAACTATACTCCTCGCTAAATGTATACTTTTGTCACTTTTTTAATAAAGCACTTTCATTCTCTTGGGAAATGCTTCTGCATAGATAGTTTATGTAGACCATCCTTTCAATATATTCATATACTTTTGTTTTTCAACCACTTTCCAGAAACACACTGTTGTCAATAAGAAAAGCACTTGAAACCCTTCCTTGCAAAGATACTCATTTATACCTTCTAAGCAGTTATTCTCACAGATTCCTACACCCTTCAAAAAAACATTGCACAATTCTTTACACATTTGTCGTCACACAACATTAGAGCCCTACTTTTCTGCAAAACATTTTGTATTTCTTTGTAGACCTTACTATACAGAACCCATTGGTCTCGCAAGCACTTCACTGTAGAAAAACAAAACGTTCCAATCAAAGTCGTGTGGCAAAAAAAATGTAAAAAAAAAAAATGTTTTTTTTTTTTTTTTCATATAAAGCTCATTAACATCAGAAAGGCACAATACACCATTGCTTCTACAGAGCGGTCACAGAGAGACTCATTTGTACTCATTCTTAAGTAACGTCAGCGCAGTGAGTTCACCAATCACTCAAAGTAATTCTGTTTGTTGGCTTATGGCATGAATGTACGGCAGTGTGTATCATGTCGACACGACTATCCATTGTGTAGTCCTAGTAATATGTTTAAGGAATATTGTTGGGTCCTTTTATTAAACATGTATTCAAATATTTTTTTAAAAAAGGAAAATTATCTAATTTCGGTGAACCAAAAGCAATTGTTTTTTTATAAATACACAAAAAAAATACTGATGATAGCTCTGTTTTATTTATTTTTCCTAAACAAGACAAAATACTCCGATCAAAATTTTACCATAAATCATTTCTAGCATATTATATTATATATCCCAACTATTTTATATAATTTGTACCTTATTTGAAATAATTTTGTTCTTAAATCTATTGTAAACAGCACAATTATAAATTCATTATCCAAAATATCTTGTAATTTTTTTTAAGTTTCCATTTCATGAAAGCACACTAAACACTCGGCACCACCAAGCGTCAAAATTAAAACTTTTTCCGTTTATAACGTCCACATTTCTTATACTATCCACTTTCTTCCCCATAGAGCAATATGATGAGTCCAGAAGACGAGCATAAAAGCAAAACAGGCAAAAAGGCACGCAACCCCCACTCATTTCCCCAAAGAAAAGAAAATACTTATAAACAATAATAAATATCTTACTTTGTTTCGCAATTTGTTTGTTATTCGCAAAAGTATGTAGCTCCACCTCAAATTCTTTCTCCACAGCACAAATAAGATTTTCATGTATGCATTTTTTTAGTTGTCGTGCTCTCGCTTTGCGCAAATTTGTTTCTGAATATAAGTAATGAGAATTCATCCTTATATTTATATTCGCAGAGATATAATGCAGCACAACTGTTCATAACCACACAAATAAAATGACAGTGTAACCAAGACACACCCAAGCAAGAAAGAAAAAGGTCATCACCGCCCCATTATTACTTTTATCCGTGTTTGCAGCATCTCTTCCCTCATTGGCACCTTTCAGACTGCCACGATCTGATAGTACTTCGTTTATCTTACCATTCTTACTCGCGGTTGCAAGTCCATCAATTTCAGTTTGGTTCAAAGGCCGATTGAACAGCATCACATTCTTCACTGTGCCCGAAATGCCATTTGCTTTTGACAGTCCTCCAAGCCCGCCCATGTAGAAGTGGCTGATTGAGGCTGTACTGTAAGTCGTTAGTTTTCCGTTTGTGATTTCCACTCCGTCCACGTACACAGAACCCACACCTTTTGCAAATGTAAGTGCAACGTGGTACTCCTTCTGCAGCTCAAGCGAGGCTTCAGTAGGAATCTTCTCACCATTACTACGCACTGCATACCACTTGTTGTCCTGTGTGTACCCAATGCCGAGCACCACAGACTCTCCATTGATATCCACACTGGCACCAAGCAGCGAGAAGTTCTCCGTCTCATTTGTGGCATAAATCTTCACTGTGGCCGCAATTGTGAACTGCACTGTGGTGAATATGTAAACCTGATTCTGTCCTTGGCTCCGTACGGGCCACTGCGCTCCACTGCCGGGTTCGGCTTTGAAACGATATCCTCCCGGGACAGGCGTTGCGCCATTTACTCTGGCTTTCACGCAGTTGTACATGTCTTCCCACACATACTCATCGTTATTGTCTCCCAAGAACCCCACGAGTGCATCCGTTGGAATGCCGATACTTTGAAGCGCGACGTCGATTTGGCGCCACACACGCACTGTATTCGTAACAGTTTTAAAAAATTGCGGAAGCGGACTGAGCGCAAGAACTCTGTCCCATTTTTTAAGCTTCGCATTGTATTTATCCCAATCTCCAAAAGGATTGATCTCGTGGACGCTGTAGAGGTGATTGCCAACATGGGCCAATATGGAATACCCAGTTTTCTCTCCTTTGCCATCTTCACTGATTGTCCCAACGCACAGTATGCGCTTCCCATCACTCATCCACAGTTGCAGTGTGCCGCGAGTGTAGAGTCCTTTCGTATTCAGTGGATGCGCAAAGAGCAACACATTTTGATCATCCACTGGAGCTGTGATGGCACTCCCCTGACTCCCAATTCCCGTACGCTCTGGTCGATTGCCCCACACTCGCGAAAATACAAGAGACTCTTTCCATGTGGTGCCCATATCATCCGACTCGTAGGCTTTGCGAAATCCACTGTCAAATCGGACAAAGAGAATCAATTTCCCATCTCCCCATTCGACCACGCTGCCTTCCGAGTGACCACCACCTGTTTGTCCCCCAATGTGCCATGTGGAGCCATCATCAGCGGAGTACACGATGGAAGCCACAGTTTTTCGATCACTGTTTACAATCTGAATGGGAAAGACGATTGTACCGTTCTTTGTGACCACGCCATTGCCCACTCCACCAATGAACTGACGTCCCCGTCCCCAAAGTAAGGT
Source organism: Trypanosoma boissoni (assembly GCA_030849725.1). Classification (NCBI taxonomy): domain Eukaryota; phylum Euglenozoa; class Kinetoplastea; order Trypanosomatida; family Trypanosomatidae; genus Trypanosoma; species Trypanosoma boissoni. The sequence continues at coordinate 5,464 of JASANW010001271.1, forward strand.
TTTTGGAAGTAAGTCTTTTATGGAGTTTCCCGTATCCCATTTTATGGACGGTCCACCACTCTTGGACTCCGGGCTAGTCGTGACGGTCCCAACGATCATTAATGAGTTCCACCCGGCGTTATTAGGGTGACTGGTGCACGAGAATGTTGCATCGTCCCAGCTTGAAGCAAGTGCATAGATCTTGTCTCCCTTCATTACGGCTGTAATGTCTCCCACAACTGAGTGAGTTGGGCTTTTCCGTGTGTTCTTCGCAAAAATCTCCACATCACCCCATTTTTTGTAGTCTCCATAGCTGGTCCTGGCCGCTGCCTCAATGAAACTCGCGTCTGCCCACCCGTCGTATCGCGCGTCGCAAAGGACCGCAAGGAACTCCTTGTTGTTGAGCACTCCACCGACAAATGCTGGAATACGAAATGCGCGCGGTTTGCGCATTGTTATTGTACCATTATCCTCCTCATATGGAACCTCTGTCTGGTCGCCTTTGAAGACTACAACCGTTTCACTATCAGTGTCCCCAATGCAAAGATTAGCCATAAATGTGGAAAGTAAAAGTGCGAGAAGGCCAGCAAGCGATCGCATTTTAATCATTCTTATAGAACTGAGTTTGTGTCTTATGTGTTTTCGTTATATTTCTATAAGGTGCAAAGAATAAACGAGAAATAGTTTTGCATAAGTGAACGTCATCGTTTATTTTTCAACAGATAATTATTTTAAAGGCACGATACCTGAGACACAATCACGCATGAGAGCAAGAGAACTACGAGATGTGCCAGCACAGGTCTGGGAAAACCATAACAAGCGCAGTACCTGTACATCGTCTATAGTGTGTGCGCAGGACCGAACCACACCACAACATTGAGAGACAAAGTCACAAATTGGAGAATATCAACTTCGCAGAAATTCAAAAATGAAGAAATGTAAAAAAAAAAAAAAAGATACAACGGCATCCAATTACTTTGGCTACCCTGTGTTTTCAGTAAGAATAATATGCACTCGAAAAAAAGGGACTCATTATTCGCATATCTATGCAACTCCAGGCCATGGTTCTTCCCTTCCCTACACCATAAGAGACTATTACTCATACTTTACAGAACCTAGGCTCCCCAAGACACATGCACACTCTCCAAGAATCGCTTATTGACTCTGTCAAAAGGCCACAGAGATTGATAAGGAATAACCAAGAAGCTCTCTGAATTAATTTTTGTGATGACATGCGACAGCCACAGGAAGCTGAGGCCATACTGCAACCAGGAAAACTCCTACAGTGAGTGGTCGGCCTTCCGTTCGGTACTTTGTCCTCTGCAGTCAGTTGGCTTACCTCTCAGCTTTGGACACCACAAACACACCACTTTGGCTGTAAGTTAATAAAGCGTGGATATAAAATACACACAAAGCAATGCAAGCCAAGTTGATGGATAGGCATAAAATACGCATTTTGTATAAGAACCCATAAAGCAAAAAAAAAATGCCTGAAAAACAAAGAGCCATATCAACTCAAAACCAAAGTGTGCAGTGTACATTCACTACAGCACAAAAGAAAAAAAAATGAGCAAAGAACTGACCAATTCCATAACAAAATCGAAGGCACACATGCCATGAGAGGCAGTTTGGGACTGTTGCCGTATGTATTGGTGTAGGATTGCGCACTGACACTAATTTACAAACCTGAGTTTTATCCAAAATATAACATAAATAACTTACTGAGGAGAATAATGCGTACAATTTCCCCTTTATTATGTTTTCAAATAGACGTTTATGTATTGCGTATCATTAAAATCAATGCATAAAATATATAGTGTCAATAAAATAGTAATTATAATCAAACACTTATGGTTTACGAATCAATACCGAAAATAAATGTTCTTATTAATTTTAACAAAGCCAAAAGCATATTTCGTTATCCTCACTACAGCCATTGATTAACACAGCATACCAAGAAAATGCGCAGTTCAGGTTGTTTTGTTATTTGCACTCTTTGTTGAAGGTAAATGATAAATGTAATATGTCGGAAAAGGTCATATTATTTCAGCCAATACAAAAGTACAATGGACAATTAAAGCTACAATCAGCAACAAAAAAACGTTTTTGAACAATTCTTGTTGTTGAAATATTGCATAATGACGCAATAAAAGCTCAAAAGTAAAACTCATGGTTAGGAATAAATATGGTTAGACTCAGATTAAAAAAAAAAAAAAAAGGTTTTATACACAACATCTTGAATTGATGGAGTTCGGACAGTTGTGAAGCGGAAAAGAAATAAATCGCACACAGCTACATCCGAAAGAGTAAACTTAATAGTTTACTTTATACTCAAAAAAAAAGAATAGCATCTACCTTCCCACTCTCACAAGTAATGAGAAGAAACAGAGGAATGCTATTAGATTGGGTTACTCCCGGAGAGGATAAATTTTTACCGCTCAAGAATCCATTTCCACTAGACTAATTCAGTGGACTCTATCCCTCCCATCCTAAACTGACAAAAAGTAATGAAAGCGGCAGTAGAACCCCTTTCCGCTGATATTCCCATTCGCAAACAGCGCTCCTTCGTCATGTCTTCCACTGGAAGGCGCATCCTCGCGAGATGCCATCCCCAGGAATCTACACCGAAAGCACACAATTCCACACGCCCTGAATCCCTTGCTCATGCAAAGCACAATCTATGGCAAATGCTTCTCTGGGAAGGGCATGGGATTAAGTATTGCCGCTTGTGAATGATAGGCGTGATTATCGTATTATCCACGTAAGTGTGCAAAGTGGTCCCATATCCATCTCTCAAAGCCTGTGATATCATGTATGGGGTCTGTTCCCATGCCCTGCCGGATGCTAATATGTCCCTCTGTCTTTAAATGGCAGTGTCCCCATCCGTCCACAGAGGCAGCTGAAACAAGCATGGGCCGCTCTCGGTGCCTTCATTGGCGAGATTACCGGTTCATCCTCTGTCAAATTACTCGACCACTCTTTGCCAATTTTCACGGCATTTTTAAAAAAGTAAAACGGCATTTCCTCGTTAACCCAAAATACCTGGATCAAGGCGCGATAGGCGTTTCCGTATTACCGTTAAAAAGCAATAGTGCGGAAGGATCGGTTCTCCGCAAGCACCTCTTGCATTGCCAGACGCGCGATACTGCACATTTCATGTCCTCCCTACACAAGCTCCTCAAATGCAGGGGCTTCCGCTAAACGAAGTATAGTTTTCGCGCCCAAGCGAACACTTCTCGTGTAGTGATTAAAAATTCATGCCAAGAAAGTCGTACTGTTGAACCCAAACTTCTCTTTTCCCAACGCCGCCCCAGATCTCTTTATCTTAAATTCCCCTGTCCCCACAGTTGTTTACGGACTAGCAAGGCCCACTACTCCCCACTAGTCCGGGTATTGTCAATCAGAGCATGGATGGTCAAATCTATCGGCGCCGAAAAGCTCGTTTTGACCGCTGCGGAATCTTCCGCCAGGGCACTCGTGAAAGTATTCAGAATTTCGGGACTGCACTCGTATCCCATCTGGAGTCGCGTGAATTAGACCAGCCCCCAGATCTCTTTCTGCACCGGAAACATGCCCGTACCTCTTTTGGTAACGCTACCTGAAAAAAATGACGCTTTGAGGTCACACAAAGGTGCGGTTTCATCATGTACCGGGACAAGGTATTCGGAAACGTGTTTCAAGAGAGCGTTTGGTTTGTCTCGCACTCGTCATATTCGTTCTTCTCATTTGGCCAGGCAATAAACCGTCGTCGTATCCCTACAGGTTTCTCCTTCAGCACCGTGAGAGGTATCGCCCAATTTGCTGCTGGGTGCTTTGACCCTGTGCAGATATTCACTGCCCTCTTCATGAGCTCCGCGTCTCTGTTCAATATTCTAAACTGAGATTTGTTGAACCCCTCCTCCAGGTCAAGGCTGGTGTTCGCATTGTCTGACACACTTCATCAACTCTTTTGCTTTCCTCGTTGTTGAGGCGACTGCAAACCCATTTCATCGATAACGTGCCCACATCCACTTGTTATAGGGGTAACCGCCTCCCTTCTTCTTGCGTGGCCACTTTCACTTTCCGCTATCGCCCCGATTTGCTGAGGCATTGGGAAGTTGAACGAGAAACCGTCTCCTTATTCTCAGGAGATACACATGGTTTATTCGCCCATTTTTTTCAGTTTTTCCTCATCCAAGACGTCAACTGCATTGTGTTTATGGCTGCAGCTTATTAGCCCAAAGAATGCACCGCGCCTCGGAGAAGCTCCATTGGATCGGCGTGTTTCCCCATTTGTGTTCGCAGACGGAAGGACGAGCTCGTGTTCGACTTCCACTGCTACTGCATGCACCAGCACTCCTCTTTTTTTTTTTTTTTAGAATGTGCCCTCATGCCATAAGGGCGCAGAATACCCCGTTTATCCTTTTTTGGAGCGCATGGTCAACCTTTTCTTCGTCCGCGTGTCTTCTATTGTCGGTTCTACTGCTTTGGCGTCTTCCCCTCGTTTTACAACTCACCGAGGCGCTGCGTGTGGATGGCTTTTGAATGTCTTTGGGAGAGCCCCCAATGCAAAATGATGGCCTCTGGGTTTTGAGGGTACGGCGTGAAGTTTATTCGTTGCATTGATACAACTTCTCACTATGTACTGTCGGTTCACTCATGCCATTCTCATGGCCACACAATGGTGTTTTTTTTTTTTTTTGGTAGGCTGGCACTAACATATCTAGATTTGATTTGAGCACTGGATGGGCTTGATTATTGGGATCTGCAGCCGCCATTCTTCATAGGCAACCCAGAAACACGAGGCCCGTTTTTTTACCCCAGGCCAACTTGGAAAAGAGGGGTACGTGTGTACTGTACTGCGCTTCTGTTTTTGTTTTTAGCCATAAACTTACTATATGCAGAGTAACACTCTCCTCCCGATAATCCAAATTGCCTTTCTGTGCAAACACATCGAAACTGCGCAAGTCAGACTCGTTTTGTTTCCTGTTGGGGTCCAACTGGGCTTTGCAGTCTTGTTGATCTCCGATGCTAATGCCACGACGCAGAGTTCAGTGGGAGCGAAACGTACCTTGACCTCGTTAGCGGATCTGTTACTTGCCGGTAATCCTTTGTCCTGAAAAGCCATTCCCGGACAACAGATTCCGCTTTGCCCTGCTTCTGATGAGGGGTTTCTACCGACGCCCTCATTCCGAACGAACAGCCTTGTGGTTTCCGGGCGCATTGGAGTCCAACTGCCCCGTTTACGTTAATGCTCTATCTGACCAGCCCCCAGAGTTCATTACTTCCGAAGCCATTAATCGCTTTTTTTTGGTTTAAGCGCTTCTTTCTTGGTTGGTTTTCTACGTAGCAGGTAGTGCTGTAATACCCGAGGTGCCCGCTTTGGTAGCACCGAGACCGACTTGAAGGCGAGGTGGGATTGTTCTAAACTGTTTTTAAAGCCTTTAAATTCACTAGCACATAAAGGGCGTCTTTGTGGTAGAAATCATACGATTTATTTCGTTGAGTTTTACACAAAATTACTATATAATACATCACCGTTTGCACAAAGCGCAACCGAGCATACAATTGCCGGCGAAGCTCCAATACCTCTGTTTGGCTTCCTTCCGCTCGGATAGTGTCGACGCAAGTCTCTAATGCCTCCCAGTCCTCTGTATACGCCGCGCACGGTTTTCTAGGTCTCTTAAAAACAGTAACATGCTCTGTGAGCAGTACTTCTGGAAAAAGGCTCCATCATATATTCGATTGCTTCCTCAAAAGGGCGTATCTTTTCATCCGGTCGTAGGGGAACCTTCCCCAATTTCTGCACGAGGGCTTGGATGCCTCGGATACCCACTTCAGGTCGTTGTACTGCAACCTCTTCATTAGAGTGACATCTCCGCAGACATTTCTTATTAGAGATCCTTTTCCTCGTGAAGTGTGCGCTTGTTGGCACGTCGGCAAGTATAAGAATCCGCGTGGCTTACGTCCCATATATTCCCTGCCCTCAATGGATTAATCCTTCGCATTAGTTGTCCCACTTTGTCCTGTAGTTTGACACCTTGTTCCTGTAGGATTGCTGAATGTAGTTGGGCCTGCTACACTTGCTGCTGCAAGGCGAGATACGCGCGGCCGTTTTCACCCGCTCTTACTGCTTTTGCGCACTCATTAGTGATACGCGAGAACCTATACTTGTGCTTGGACTGTCTCCTATTCAACGCGCAAGGCTACAATTGCTTCTTGTAGCGCCGCTAGAAAACTTTCGCTTCTCAGCATGGTAAACGAGAGCATGCACTGTCTGAAGTTCTCAGAGGGGAGGAGCCTCTCGTGGCCTGTGTTGAAGTTCAATACTCCTTAGCCGAGAGGTGGTATACCTTTAGCACTATGGGACAGCCCCGGATTCACCGAACGGAAAAGGGAATTGCGCCGCTGGATTCTGCGCAATAAACGCTTTCAGAGGCTCTTACTTGTCTCCCAATAGACTGCAGAAAAACACGAGCACACATTTGCCAACTTCTTGGGAAATTGAATAAAACATGTTGTTTTCAGAAGCTTACGTTTGACAAAAGGCATATCCATAGTCAGCAAAAAACAGGAAAACAAGACAATTTATATCAGTAGTGAGGTTATCCCATTCTTATCACGAGCTTTCCAAAAACTATGTCATTGAGTATCACAAACCACTGTTGTGCTGAGTCCTCTACTCTTTTTCGTTCTCTCCCATGCACTCGGTGGTAACTTTTCATTAGTCCTTGAGGCGGGGAAGGTTAAGCGTGCGAGAGCGGAACCTTGCTTTATCCGAAACAATCTCACACTGCCGTTACGTGTACTCACGCACCTCGACACTTTTGTTTCAGTACCGTTCAAAAATGAATTGTTACACGTAGCACCTTCGCAATAAAACAAAAACTCATGCCGCGTCCCACAGACACAAAGTCTGTTTCTTTTTTCTTTGGGGAGAAGATACGCCCTCCACGATGACACTATCATGACATCAAAGCCATTCCTTGCAAGATGCACCAATTTCGGTTTCGTATATGTTGACTGGTTCCATTATTATTATTGTTTCACAGTTGTTATACGAGCAGTTGGAGAACATCATTCATTTCTCTTAGCCACAGCTCCCGTGGTCCCCGTAATCACGTTAGGCTCTATCGCTTAGATGACACTAATAGTTCGTTATACCAGCGCTCAAAACATCAATAAACACTCCAAAAAAAAAAACATGGCCTTTATGTCTTGCAACGCTTGTTTTAAAATTAATTAAGGATCTTTCAACCGCTCTTGCGTCATGGTTAAGTTTGGTCGATCGAATACACAAAAGACAAGCGAATTTTGTCATGAGATAGTTATCTGCAGCGCACACCGGCATATCCTTCCCCAGCGTGCATCTCATGGCTACACACAATGCAATCCGCTGAGCATCTCTTCTTTCGTGAAAATGTACGCCATCTTTCACTGGACGTCTTGAAGGCCAAAGTAACTTGAATACAATGGGTGACATCGTCTATAATATTCTCTCTTCAGCGTCCGAATGACATGCATTTACTCTAATATCTCCAGAAATATAGTAATTATATACAACCATGCAACGCGTGACCCACATTTAATTTTTCCTATAGAATTAGCACTGTTTCATTATATACCATTACATTTACCGTACTTACCGGATAGGTTTCACGCACCTGTGGACTCATAAGATAGTCACACCCTTTGCTTTCATTTTCTCAAGTACTTCGAGAAAGGTCTAATTCTTTTTCTTTGTCTTACGACGGATAAAGTTAACACCCTCGGAAAACACTCTTATCACAACTGGTAAAATTCTTTTGATTAGTTTTTTTTTTTTTTTTTTGTGTGTGTTGGGAAATAATACACTTTCTTGGCCACTGGCGACATAGTTCAAATTAAACTGTTTTGTCTGAATGGTTTTTAACAGAAGTTTTGTTTTTCTTACCCTGTTATTCGCAAAACTCGTCAATATAAAGCTTGTGGGTAGAAAGGAAAATACAAAATTGTTTCCGGAGAGAGAGTCATACGGAACATCAGTACCAGACAACTCAGGTGCAACCATTTGAGGTTGAACGACTCCCCATCGCACTACATTCCTCTTGCACTCTATCGTACCAAAAGAAAGATAGCGCAGCTGAGTGAAGCCAGCTGCTTCACCGGAAACATTCAGACCCAATTGCAAAGGTAGTATGGCATTTGTATGCGGACATGAATATAGGTGACTTTCTACAATTTCACAAATTAAGGCATTCAGCTTGCAGGGGAGTGGCATGAAAGTCTTGCAGTCTAACTCTGAAATTCAGTCAATGACTTCTATCAACTTTTTTACACTCAGAGCCGTTCAAACAGTCCGCACGGCTACAGCTCCGAGTACATACAGAATGCGCACAGTGTCTTGCGACACACATCACCGAATAACAAGTTCACACACTTCTTCAGCCAGAGTTCCCTCTCCCCAGCTCCCTAGAACGTCGTCACATCGAGTGATGGCATATTCTTCTGATTTTTTTTGTTTTTCCTGTCGCTGTTTAAAGCTTTTCATTCAAAGCTGAATTATTGATGAGATCCAAAGTTTATTGCGACACTTTCACACCCGGAGTAGTTCACAGTAAGGTGGACCCAAACAAAGATGTGTTCCGGGGCATATTTTTCACAGGCGAGGACCGCCTGCAAGCTACTGACGCTGAGAAGCTCCCCAAAATAACATGACACTGTGCTAGAATGTAAAGAGACGCAAGAGAAAAAAAAAATAAAAAATGCAAAAGACAATGCAAGGTTTCACACAAATGGCAAAAAGTGGGCATCCAAAATTAGCCACAGAACAACAAGAAGCAAAATAGTAATAAAAAAATAAAAATAAAAAACGGGTACCTCGGCTTGGAAACAGTAGCAAAAAAGATTAAGAGAAAGATTCGCAAAAGGGCAAACAAAAATATGGCAATTGAATTTAATATCTCCTGCATTCTCATAATTATCGTATTCAAATCCACACACTCGTCGTCGGGCGCGCCATGTCAAAATCCGCACAGCATTTCATTTTATTTTATTTTTAATCCATTACCTCACTCTCCCTCTGTTTCTTTTTCTCGTTTCTGTTTCCCCAAGTGAGAATGTCCCTACGGTCGATTCACAAAGTCCAAGGATAATCGTACACTTATGTTCATTCCCTGTAGCTCCTGTAAGAGAAGTTTAAACGCAAACGGCACGTTCACACGTGATGCCGTGTTTTTCAAATTGCAGTAGGGACAGTATCCACAGTACCCCATGTAACCACAGGAGCGGCAGATGTCCACTGTGAATAAGTCAGAGCTCAGGAGGAGACGCTCATTTAACAGGTTTGAAGCTCCGTACCCGACCATGCAGTCTCGCTCCATTTCACCAACACGAAGTCCGCCGCCTCGCGACCTTCCCTCCGTCGGCTGTCGAGTGAGCATGGAGCGTGGGCCCGTCGATCGCGCGTGCATCTTATCGGTCACCATATGCTTTAGACGCTGATAATAGATGGGGCCAAAAAACACATACGCCTGCATTATCTCGCCAGTGATACCTGAGTAAAAAACGTCCTTTCCGTGGTAGTTAAAGCCGTGACTCAAAAGTTCCCCACCCAAGTCATCAGCCTTGTCACCACCAAATGCCGTTCCATCACCAAAACGGCCACTCAGTGCACCTACCTTTGAACTGACCAGTTCCAACAGTTTGCCAACTGTCATTCGACTGGGAAATCCGTGTGGATTCATAATCATGTCAGGGTTTATACCTTTTTCATTGAAAGGCATGTTCACGCCATCTGTGATGAGGCCTACCACTCCTTTCTGGCCGTGACGAGAGGAAAATTTATCTCCAAGCTCGGGGATGCGGACTTCACGCGTTATCACTTTAATTTTCTGCTCCACGTCCATGGAGCGCTCTGCGTCCCCAGGCGGTGAAATAACCACGTGATCCACAATGGCTGGCTGGGGATATTTATACACGAGCGGATTTGGCTTTGGCTCAGAGGTGGAAACAGGAGTATATTTATTAACAAGGATGTCAAACTGACGAACCAAAGCACCTTTACTGGCGATTCCATCACTGTTTAAGGCCTTAAACTTTCCAAAGTTCGAATCGGAGGGGAGAATAACATCGTAGGCTCCGCTCGGCAAACGTTCTAGATCTACTTCGTGCTTCCTCAGCACAATGCAGCGGCCGTATCCACGGTCGAGAGAAGAGCGATTGTACACTTGCGCATCCTCAATGTCATATCCACTATAGCTCATGACACAGACCATGGCATTGATTCCAGCACCTAGTTTCTCATAGTGCGTCAGGCTCATTGCCTTTGTTCGACATAATGGGCGTTGCGGATACGCACCTAACATGAGGACCGTATCTGTCCGAATGTTCTGATTAAAGGCAATAGTTCCTAATGCCTGTTTACCCATCGCGGACTGAAATGTGTTTCGTGCCGACTGATTGTGATGCGGGTATGGGATAATTCCAGCCACAACACCAAGAAGTGAAAGCGGCTCAATCTCCATGTGTGTTGTGTATTTTTCAATATCCTCCACGTACACCGCTATGAGGCAGTCGTTCGCCTCATTCACATCAATAAATTCTACAAGTCCCTCGGCCAACAGATCATTTATTGAACACTTTCCTGTTCGAAGCTCTTCGAGATGCTTAGACGTCACCGCTGGCTTTTGATTTTTAACAACAATACAGAGTCTCACAATTCGACCCCCGTCACATCCAATTTGGAGACTCTTTTGACGTTCATTGATTGCAATAGATACGTGAGGATGCAAACGACCCGAGCGGCGCAGCGCGCGCATACCACGACAGAACCTATTAGGATATCGGTGAATGCCAATAAGTGTTCCGTTGAGAAACACTGTATAGTATCGCAAGAACTCCTCGGAACTGATAGAATCCGCCTCTTCCACTCCCAGATTGTGCGCTGCCGCTCGAACAAAGGAGTCATCCATGTCGAGCGTCACCTGACTCAGTGTCGCAAAGTTCTTCACGAGACCGCAGCTCTCACCCTCCGGTGTGTCGCAGGGGCACACCATTCCCCATTGGCTTGGCTGCAATGAGCGTGGTCCACTGATCTTGCGACTCTTTTCAAATGACGAGGCAACACGTGTCATCATGCCTAGGCATGCAATGTATGACAGTCGGGAAAGTACTTGAGTGATGCCCTGACGACTCATATTAAAGCGTTTCAGCTCCCAGCGACCACTGCTCAGCGCGATGCGCATTCCATTTTGAATGACTTCCATTTTACTTTCCATCAGCTGTTTGACATCAAAAGCTTTCGTTGTGTCCTTCTTAGAAAGCTGCTGATCCATCGCCGTCTTCACAACACGATTAAATTGTTTTAAAAGGTCCTCAAATAACAGGCCCATCAGTGTCCCCGTGGTTTCAAAGCGCTTGTTACCGTAAAAGTCTCTTTCGTCAAGAAGCGACGCATCCTGAGCTGCTTCGATCATTCGGCGCACCATAAAGCAAACATACAATGCTTTATGGCGAAAGTTCCAATCACGCTGGATTCCACCTTCACGGATATGACAAAGCAGCACATTTGCTAAGAACTCCGCAGCTTTGTCGGACTTGGACTTTTGAATGTGCCTCTGCTGAGCATCATCTGCTTCCCATGTCGTCTCCTTACGTCGCTCACCAATAAATTGAAGAGCGTCGTCTTGTGTTTTGATACCAAATGCGGTAGCCTGTTCAAAACAAGCATACAAAACACTTTGAAACGCCGGTGTAGTTCCAATATGCTGAGCTATCTGCTGGTCCGTTTCCATTCCAAGTGCCTTGAGCATTATAACGATAGGAATATCTTCCTTAAAAGATCGATGGGTCATAACAATACAACCCTTCTTAAACATCACAGTACATTTGGAAATAGAATAGTGTGTCTTGCTCTGAACATGCGCAAGAATGTTTCCTGAATCATCAGCCTCAATAATCACACGATTCTTACTTTGCTGTTCCTGAACCAAGCATACCTTTTCGACTCCCCTTACGACAAAATAACCACCAGGATCCAACGGGCACTCGCGCATTGCGACCAGCTCCTCCCTACTTTTACCATACAGGTTACAAGAACTTGACTTGAGCATGATCGGAATTGTTCCAATTTTAATGTCCGTCTCCACACACGTCTTTTTCGTGCGGTCACGACTGGTGTACTCTACATCTACAGTCATATCTCCACGGTAAGTAAGATCTCGTGCACGGCACTCATGAGGGGATACGGGTTTCGGCAATTGGCCCTTCCCAACAATTTCTCTAGGTCGGCATACACGTATATTTGTGTAGCGAATAGAAAAATCTGTGTCTATACTGCTTTTGATCTCCCTGTTGGATTCATTTAGAAGAATCCTCTTCAACTCCACATTAATGAGGTGGTCAAACGAAGCAATATGATGATTTAAAAGTCCTTTCATATTTACTAGTGCTGGAATAAGCTCCAGCTTTTGTTTGACGTACTCATCCTCGTCGGCTTTCACCAACCCACTCGACATCACGAAAATGCCACTAATGGCCCTAAAAGAAACAAAAGGGAAAGAAAAAAAATTCGCTTCAAAAGTTTACCTTCGACCACCTTGCATAAAAAAGGAACATATTCGCACACATGACACGCGTACAAGCAATACTTAATAAAGATCTCGTGTCAATAAAAACTATATTTTATTTCATAAGTGCAAGAAGAGCAAAAATATATGTAGCCAAAAATAAAAAGTTCTTTTCCACGCACAGGTACACGCAGTTCACACTGAGCATCACCAAACATTCAACTACCCGATCGGATCTCAGCTGCGCACAAAACAACATACAATTCTTTATTCCAGGTTAAAGCCCACAGAATAAAAAGAGAGTAGAACAAACACAAGAGTCACCCACGAATACACACACACACAAAAAAAAAAAAACTTATCTCTTTCAAAATGTAAATTACACAATTCTAACTGATGATTTATTTCCATGCAATACGCAAAGCCAGTTTTAGGCCCTTTACAAATCATCACTAAGTCACCTTTGTGAACATATATCGCAAAAAAGAAGCAAGCACAAATAATTAAAGAAGATAAAGTAATTAAATTACCATCTTATTTATTTAAAACCTCCAAACCACAGGTCCAATAAATTAAATTTAAAAAAATAAATATCTTAAAGTTAGCACCAAAAACCGCCCTTAATTTATTTTCCGCGAAATCCAGTTATTATAAAATAAAGACTTGTCAAAGCGTGTTGGTCCGCTGGAGGAAGCGCTTAAACACATTCTTCATGTCGCTACAATCCCAAGCAGAAGTGCTTCCATCCTCACGTGCATGCCGTAGATCAAAACGGCGTCATATTGTGTAGTGCCGCGGCAGCGGCCACTGCAGTAGGAACGACGCATCCGCATGTCCCACAGATCCGGCCAACAGGTGCAGCACAAGCAACAGCTCTAGCACTGTGTCTCACCCGTTCACCTCGCTCTGCGGCTGCTTACTCATGATGCACACAAGTGTCGAAAACCGGCAGAATAAAAAAAAAAAAAAAAAGAGAGAGAGAGAGAGATAGGTGACAAACTCTCCGCGAATTTGTACACTTTTAGCGAGTGGCGTTATACATTCATTAGCAACAACTGCACCAAAGCATAAATACCTGAGAATCACTTATTTCACATCTTCTACGTGAAAAAAAAACTTCTCTAATCACAATTAAATGTCATGCATGATTTCTGTATACTTACCTCTGTGCAGTGAGTCGGACTACTCGGCGGTCAAAAACATTGATGTACATATGTAGTGCAATCATTGCACACGCGCATATATATATATATACACCGCACGAAAAAAGTTCACACAAAGTAGCTGGTTGCCTCGTTAAAAAAAAAAACGCAATGCAGGTAAGACTATATAAGTCACACCCGAAAAAAAAAAGGAAAACCTAGAGACTAATTGCTTTATTTTTTTAGAAAACGCATAACAAATTCAAAAATACATCTCCAAGCTAAAGAAGTGAGCGTATGCACCTTAACAATCCAAGACAAGTGAAAACAGAAAAAAAAAAAAAAAGGAAGAGAGATAACGATAGCGTGTATAGAGACAAAAAAAAAAAAGGAAAATAGTTCGCATAAATAGATAGAAAAAGCTATACGTGTTTACAAAAAACAAAAACACTTTCGTTCACAAAGCACAATTTGCGAATATAATGCTATAAAACACCAAAAAAGCTTTACGGCGCTGTTCTTCTTTTATTCTTCAAAAAAAAGTACCCCAGGCATTTGCCATTTAGACTACAAAACACTCCAAATAGAATAGAGCAATCACCTATTATAAAACAAAGTTAGATAGCAATTTAAAGGTGTAATTAAACACACATAAAGCACACATTTCATATTTACTCTCTAAATATTTCCTTTCAATTTATCTAGGTCATTGACCAGCAACTCCACATCACTTTCATGTTCACTGCGATCCAAAAAAAAAAAAGGTATACAGTTGTCTATCTAAAAAAAAAAAACACGTTTCCTTTGTTGTCTTCAATAATCTCCCCTATTTTACGTACAATTTAAAAAGTATACCAAACCAACCCACCGAGAGCACCCAATCTAGAGAACACAACACTAACTTTTTTCTCAGAGAAGATCAACTTTTTCAAATGTGTTCTTTGCAACACACACTTTTAGCATTCACCAGATTATCACTATATCCATCCTTATGGTTTTAAATAGTGAGAGTTTGTTTCCTTATAAGGATCTTCATAAAAGATATCTTGTGTCTCAGCTAAATTAGTATTAGTCACCCTTATATGTCAAAAGCTCCTGTTAGGCTTTTTATTCTTTTCTCCGTTATTTATTTCTCAAGTATAGAACCCGTCGTGGATCATTAATCAAGAAATTAGATACAACAAACAAAATAACACACGCCTCACTCATAGGTAAAACAAACAACGTAAATTAGGACAAGAATGAGGACGTAACTATAGATTTCAACATCACTATACATAAGATCACAAGTTTAAATGGCACCAATATTTATGTACAATTAGTACAACAGATACTTAATGCATATTAGCAAAAAAATTTGTTCTATTAACCAAAATACACAACAAAAGACTGGGGTCATCCATAATACATTTCCAAAGACATCTGAAAAGCCTTTACATTTCACTGCGATATATATATATATATATATATATATATATATATTACAGAAGGAAAAAACAGCTAAAAGGCAATATACTTTTACTTCATCCATCAAGTCAATCTAACCTTATTTGGCGGAACTCCTTCATTCTCGATATTAAAGAAGTAGAGTAAAATATCGTGTAAACCTTACAATGATTTCATCTCATAAAAAAAAAAACTATTATAACGCTTCTTCATTTCAAATAGTTGAAGAACAAAAAAAGTACGTAGAATAAAGGTCACTTTTTTTGTCCTTACAACACAGTAACTCATAGGTAGAAAAAAACAAATGTAAAAGTCATGCAAGACACCATTACAGAAGAAAAAAAAAAAAAAAACCTGAATTTCAAAGTAATATTCCTACATCTATCATTACACATTTTTTTTTCTTTTTCTTAAGTTGCTCATGATATACACTTTGTAAATATCCACTTCGCCACTAGGTGTGTCTACTCTTACCGAAACCTTAGACGATAAATAAAGAGGCGAAAAAGAAATCAAATATCCCTCTGAACCGCCTCAAGGTGCACGCGTACCAAAAAACATCTGCATTATAAATGCTAACAGCAAATATCTATCCAAGACCTATGTGGAAAGTGTATCAACAGAAACTTGCCAGTTGGCAGCTTTGAGATGGCCTCTTACCGTAAAGAACCGCCCGATACCCCTCGCAAGCTTCACTCCCTTCTTCAAGACTTCGCTATCAAATGCCCCGATCCCGTGAGATGCCATCCGCCAGATTCTCCGCTCACTTGACATATCAGCATGTCGCGTGCACCGTGGCCTTTTCGAGAATACAGAATATCTCCTGCACCCCTCTAGCCAAGGCATAGGATTTTGTATTACATTTCCTGGCTGCACCTTGCAGGTACGTAGTACCCACCCATATGATCACAGAGGTTGAAGATCTTTATCTAAAGGCGTGGAGCGCTAAGCGGACCACGCGCGCCTCCGTCTGCTCAACATGCTTTGGGGCTTTCTTCCAACTCCCATGCAATTTGTAGTCCTCCTGTGTCTGCAATTCCATTTGACCCCCATCCAAATAGTGACGCATCCGTCATGAGGGCTCCACCGGCCAGTTTGTGCTTCTCTGCTCTGCATCGCGCCGCTTCCAAAATGCGGTTGACTACCTCCTCTCCGGCTGGAACCGCTGACGGGGGGAGACTCGAGCCTTCGTCCACGGATAGCAAACCTCTGTTGAGGACAGACAGCTGTCTCCTTGGCAGCTTCACAAAGAAATAGCAGAGCACCAAATGTACACTTACAATGGCTGCTGCGTACATCATTCGTGAGGTAACGGACTCCAATTCCATAATAGCAATATAGTACCAATTCTTGTTATTGTAAAGGGATCGCATTGTTTCCTTCACCGGAAGAAACGTTTGGATTTGTATGATCCAAATAAACACACACACAAAGGCGCATCGGGTGGTACAAGGTACGGCTTGTCCGAAAGCAGCTTTAAGTGCCTTTGCGTTCTTGATCATAGCGCCGTATTACATTTCTGCCGCCTTTTCTTCACCATAGATTCGTATTTTGTCGATCCAAACATCGGCACAAATCGCCTTTGGTGCGCCCACCTCCCGCAAAACGATCTCCCGTGACCCTGCAAACGCGGCTGTATCCAACTGCAGAATCACTGGACTGGCCTTATAATCCATTGGCATTCTAGTTTGATCTATTATGGTGCCCTCTACCAGTCACCAGTGAAAAGGCGGTCTATCCCTCGCAACCAATGCGATCTCACAAACCGAAGTCTTCAGCTAGAGAGACACAGAGTATTCTGTCCGCACGGCTGGGAGTTACGTTGCTACATAGATCAGCGGCACCTGGCCTTCATATGGGTCATCACTACACTTGTCCTGTGGTTAATCTATCCAGCGGTGAGGCTTTCCTGTATACTTTTATTTTATGACAAAAAAAGGAATAACACAACCCAATGTGGGCATATTTGAGGCTTCGGCAATGATACCGGTCGATCTTAAGGGCGCCGCATCCGGTACGGGGATTCTTCGGGAGCTCTTGCAGCTCTTATTGCATAGCCACCGTGCCAGCATCTGCCACAACTTCCAATACTGTACTCTCATCTCCGCACTCAAGCAGGGCACCACCTCCTCCACGTACAGCACTCCAGCAGTTACCTACTCAAGAGGAATGTTTGCCTCCCTTTCCATCGAGGCGAAAGGTGAAGTCGACTCCTGACGCGCGTTTGTGGTGCGGTCACAAGTTATTCATGCCCGCGTGCCTCCTCTGAAGGCAACCACGGCTCTTGCTCTATCAAAACTGAATGATTTTGATAAGCGCTACAAGAGAGGACATGTTCATCGGAATGGCTGTGTACGACTCCAGAGAACGTACCGTGTCCTGGGGAAGGTCGAACAGACCAGTATGTTTTCCCAGCTGTGGGATCACGTGGGGATCTAGTTTGCGCTCCTCCACGATTTGTGCTGCATGCCGTAATGCTCCCCTCTCGATCGAGTGTGCTGATGCATTCCACTGGGCCAAAATTCGCTCCACTGTAGCTGTGGACATGTGGGCTATCTTCTGTTTTGTCGCCAAGTCGCACTCTATGCGAATCAGATTGAATGCATATTCTCCCTGAATCCGTACATACCGTGCCGCACGATGAAAGTCTATATTGACCGTATTTGGGTGACACTGACCAACCTGGGATGACTGTCCCATCCTCTGAGACTAAGAAGTTCTCTTCCATAAGAGCTGCGACCATGGAGCACCGTCTCGCTGTGATCCAAGCCAGCCTGAACACCACTTTTTTCTTACAGCCTTTCCGTGACTGGATTATTCTGTCCATCTCTATTTTTGGCATGGGCCTCGCCTGCCAGACCTCTGCGCGTGCGGTGAATTTCTGCAGACCCATGAGCATCATCTCGAGTGGGGATCGCTCCATGTGCAAAATAGCTCTCAGAATCCTGGAATACTGCGGCCGCATGGAAAGCGCCAATCCATGGCCATCAAAAAAGGCTCTGCACTTTCCTCCGTAGAAGGTTTAGCTTTTATATGGAAAACATCTACAACTTGTCCCGCTAGGGAAATCCGCTGTTCCCAAATGCGGGGAGCCCACACCCCCAGAGCGGCTTCGTTGGCGCGCCCCATACAGCTTGCCCAAATTGGAGACACCGGCGATTTGTCGTACCACATTTGAGCGTCGTTGACGGACATCGCCCAGTCAGCCTCCCGTCGGTTTCTTTCGGTCATCGTAACTAGCGAATGCAAGATACTGTGCGCTGTTATTTCCATCCGCTTTAGAGGAATATACATTTGGGGAGGGGCCACCCCATACCCCAGTCATTGCAGGGGGTGATCAATTGTCCGCTTTTTTAGTAAGGAAAAAATGCTGTGGTCGCAGGTTGCATTTGTTTGCCCAGTGGCCAAAGTTCTCACGTGAATAGCACTGCGTGCGTCGCGCAGCCCCTGTTTTGCCCTTATAAGGTTGTATCGTTTTTGCCAGCCCATCGGCATTGTGTACGACCGTATGCAATCGTGAGCAGACCGAGGAAATCGGTAGCTGTCCGTTATTGGCCGTCCTTAGTGTTACCCGAAAATTGTCAAGGGAGCTCTCTCCCGAATTAACCTAAGACTTCGTCGAGTTCCCAATTTCCTCAATTATCTTCATCCAGTTATCTAGTTTTTCGAAAAGTGAACGTATATACATTATTCCGGGAAATGTGTTTTTGCCGTCATCATTGCGAAAACATCCGTTCAATGTCATTAATCTTTTTTTAATTATCCCACAAATAAAGGAGCAAAATTGAGAAAATGACGACTTTGAAGAACTATATAAAAAAAATGTATATACCAAAACGATGGATACTTCTGGAGGCGATCAATTATGAACGTAAGTCATTAATGGGCTTTGACACACAAATACCATTTTTCAGGTTTCCCGTTCAGCAGATCGTGTCTGATCCCTCCGCAAGCTATATACCTTTTATACGCCTTCCCGCTCAAAAGGCAGATCACATGAGAGGCTGTCTTTTCTGGGTTTCTTTGGATTTTACGTATGCAAATGGCACACTCATATTACAGGCTTGTGACACCGTGAAGTCTAATGTCAGGTATCAAATGCGACATTTAACTGTGATAATGCCACCCTTGGTAGATCACTTTTTATTATTATTACTATTTTTTCTCACGTTTGACGACTCGGGTTGCTTGCCTGCGAGGGAAAAAGGAGGAAATGCATTTATGCATACAGTGAAGTGGGGTGGTGTGAGGCTAGATGGTGGAGATGCCATCCCTACCAACTAAAACCCCCTTATAATTGAGGATGAAAACCCACAGGCTGTGACCGACTCGCTGAGCGATGTCCCTGGGGAGGGTCTCCGGTTGTGCACGCCGTCTGATCCCTCGGCGTGCATGTCGCGTTGAATATAAGATCAGCCTTCATGCAGGCTTTAGTTGAGCTACTGTTTCCCCAACAACACAAGGTACTCGACCGTGGACACATAATAGCGACAACCACGGAGCTCCAAATACAGACGCATGGTCGTATTGGCGCAATAACAGTGCACGTAGTAAACAGATGTTCACCTTACTAGCATGCATTGTGCCGCAGATAGTGGAGGGAAACGACGCTGCTATTTATCTCTAGATGTGCCTAAGGTGTAGGCTTTAGTCAATCGGTGTCGACAAGGACCCGAGTCCCTTTATCCTTACGTTTGGATACTCATATCTCCGTAGGTTTTATCTGTGTTGGGAACAGCCGCTTTGTGTAACACTGTGGGTGCAGCGCTAGCCTAAGCGGGGCATGTTCGAAAAGCCACTCCGTAGCACTAAACCTTTCAACTGTGCGGGAACCCACATTGCCCTGTGGTAGGTGCATGATTAGTTTAGAGAGCAACCATGGAATCCCTTCCTTCCCAAGGAAGTACTCAAGTCCCACCTTGAGTGAGGTGTACTTTTTTCAGCTTCCCCACAACGTGGGTAATGGAGCTTAGCGCCACGGTGAGGCAAAGAGTAGACTAAGGTTTTTTAAAATTCATTGTACCCCAGTAGGACACCTGTTTTTCGGTGCACCGGAGTCACAATTCCCGTTATTATTCCCAATGTGATCAGTGTCGTCTCCCTCACCCCGTGGCCGCAGCTTACTAATGTCACCTACAGGCTCTTCCACATCTGCTGTCGTGGCCAAGTTCCTCTGGTAGAAGTAATGAATCCATCTCAAAGATTTAACGCTGTAGAAGTAGCTGGATCCATATTCCTTTAATATGCTGGTATGTATTCTCTCGGGCGCACGATTCTACCGGTGCCTCACAGCTTAGGATGTGTAGGACGGTATCTTCTGCCCCAGAACAGGTTTCCTCGTAGGGCTGAGTATCAGTGGGTTGCTCGCGCTGCTTCTGGAGCCGCTCTTTGCATCCTTTGTAATGACGACCTCGTGAGATTTTACTGGGCCATTCCTTACCGCAGTGTTCACGCCGAGAGGTTACTGCCGCGGTTTTGTTGGCCTTGCGATGGCTGAAGAATTTATGCGTTTCTACTTCACGAGCTGAATCGCTGGTGAAGGAACAGTGGTCACAATGGAAGCGTTGTTCCATGCTCTTTTGGTTGGCCTTGTCCCGAGTGGTTGGTGGGGGGCTGATTCGCTTTAAGCAGAAACGGCACACATTCAATTTGAGCCTGATTTGTGCTCTGAAATAGCCGATAAGTTCAGAGTGTCCTGAGCAGATACGTGCGAGTTGGACCTGGTGCTATTTGGATAGGTGCTTGCCAGCGATCAGACAGACGGGCAGATTCTTCTCGTACTGGAATATTTCACCCGTGGCAGCTCTTAGTGGTTGTGCTCTGGGTGAGTTATCCTTTTCCTGTATCGATGCTTTCCACTATGATAGTAAATTTCGCTTGATGGAGGCTACACAGTCCTTCATTGATAGTTGCGCAGGTATGTGGTCATCGCGTACTCGGTGTTTGGTCGCTATTGCGTGTGCGTAGTCGTTCTCTTGTTGCCCATAGTGGGTGCAGACAAAAACGATGGTGACTTGTACCCCTATGAGGGTTAGTGCATTCAATATACGCAATACCTCGTTGTTGGAGTGATCTTTGTGGCTAAGCGGGCCTTTGGCCAAGGATTGGAGAACTGCCTGAGAGTCGGTGAGTACATATACTATTTTGCTAGGTTTGCCGAGCGAGGGTAATGAGAGGACGTCTAATGCGTAGGCTAAGGCGTGACGCATGGCTAATTGCTCGGTCCGACAGCTACTGGCGTGAGGGCCAGCATTGCAGCTGAAGGTTCTGGTAAGCGTGTTCATGTGTTTAGTTCCTGTGGACTTTTCCCATGCAGCAAATGCACTGGTGCATTACCGTACAGTTTACTTCTTTGTCTTAACATTCTTACATGTACCGTCCGTTACTATGATGAGTGTGGCAGGGGTGCAGTATTTAGCGGTAATCGCGGCGTTGTGGTCACTTTTCGCTTCTGTGGTCCCAGTCGTTGTGGGGTCAGGGAAAGGGGAGAAGTGTACTAGTTGCAGATGCTCTTTGCATTCCCATGGTGGGATGGCTGGCCGTACAACCAAGGGTTCTCTTTTGCACTCTTCTGTGTTGGGGAGGTACCGACTGTGAACCTGTTTAGCGATGACTCGTGGCGCGAGTGGTGTGCTGAAGGACTTTATTACATTTGGCGGCGGTTCAGGTAGGGGACGAGGGATCTACTCCGATCTTGCCCGGAGGTTCTTCTCATACTGCTTTGCGATAACAGTTGTGATATAGACTCGGAGTGGGGGAGATTACTCTCACAATACATGCTCTCAACGTTGTTTGTTGACAGCAGACCAGTAGTTGCGCGGAGGGTCTTTCTCCATTGCTTCTCGATGCTCTCAAGAGCGACTCGCTCTCTTTTTTCTTGCATTACGAAGGGGTCATCCTCTTGAGAGCCGCAGATTTCGGCACCATAGAGGAGCTTACTGCCAACGAAGCCCCTGGAAAAAGTGCGCATGTTATTTGCCATGGGGCCCCATCTGGAGCCTGCGATTGACATTAGTTGTGATATCCTGAGAATAGTACTTTTGAGGCCTTAAACATGAGGATAAAAAATGGATCTGACGTCTAAACGCATCACAAGGAGTTTTACTTTCCCCTCCGACCCCATGTTGTTTCCTTTAGTGTCTCGCCGTTGAGCTTGAGGTCCACCAGTGCCTTGTTTTCCTCTGTATGCGAGGACAGTGTGAAGTTGATGACTTCCGTTTTTGGAGCAGAGATGCGCATGCTGTTTCTGCGTGCCCAGTTCGAGACTATTTTCAGTGCTCGCTCGGCGAGAGTCTTACCGCGTTGCTTGGTGCGGCACTTTATTAGGCACGTGAGATCATCCGCAAACAAAAAGGCGGAGACTCCAGGTAGTCGGTTTAGGTGGTGCAGCAGGTCATCGATGTAGATTAAGAACAAAGTTGTTCCAGCCACGCTTCCTTGTGGGACCCCCACGAGTTGTGGAAAGGGTCGACCAGTCTGTTCCCCAGCTTTCACCTGACATTTTCTGCCCCTGAGCCAGTTACGCGTCCATCGGTATTCATGTTTTTGTTCTGGTGGTAGTTTGGACATTTTCTTCATTAACATGCTGTGGTCTATGGTGTCAAATGCTGCATTAAGATTGAATAGAATAACCGTAGTGCGGTAACGTGTGTTTTGCAGCTTACCGGGCGGCTGAGGCGCCCTTTCTCCTTGTTCTTTCATGCGAAAGCGGTTCTCTCTTTTGTCCGTGATAGTGTTGAAGTTATCGTACACACTATTGTGTATGATTTCAAGCATATCAACGGATGTACGGGTGGCGCAATAGGCGTACTGGGATGGGTGCGGGGACCATATGTACCGGATGCGGCGGATAAATACCTTTTCCAAGAGGTTAGAGATAACCGAGGTTAGAGCGATGGGTCTGTAGCTTTCCGGCACATCCGGGTTCTTCCCATGTTTAGGGATAGGTATTAGCGTGCTTTGGCGGAATTCCCCGGGAGCCTCTCCTGTGGCAAGGCAGACACTCAGCATGCCAAGGAGAAAACTGTGCATTCGGGGACTGAGCTGGGAAAACATTTCTTTTGAGATGTTATCGTTCTCAGATGCCTTGCCAGTTTTTAGCTCTGCGAGCGAAGTGCGGAATTCTTCCGCGGTAATTGGATGATACGTTGCCTTCCCTGTTCTTACCTTGGGTCATTTCTGCGTGTTTTCGGTAGTGTTGGTGTTATGCCGAGCGAAGTGTTTCCTTAATTTGGTCTTGCCGACGGTTGCTACGGCATCGGGAGCTGCGGTTCAGCTGAGCCAAGAGTGGATGAAACGCCAGTCAATGCTGCTGCCTAGTTCAAGTTTTGACAGGTGTTTCTGCAGGCGGTCGCTGGTGTACTTCCTGGCGGCGAGGATGTGGGAAAGCCGATTGCTCGCGAATATCTCTTTCTTTACTGATGTGGGTTCACTCTCATAGAACGGCCTAGCCACCTCAGATTGTTTGGCGAGCTCGACAACCTCAGGAGGAGTAGTGATGCCAGATGGCTGTTCGAGCCAGATGGGATGTTATGCCTTTCTGCTTCTTGTACGATCTCCACGAATAGTGGAATTTTGCGCGCTGGTACGCGGAGGGTGTCGACCTTGTCCAGGACTGTGTCGGTTTGAGATCTGAAGGCAGGCCAGTTGGCTTTGACGAAAGCGTATCGATTAGTCCTGTTATGCTGCTTTATTTCTTGGTGTCTGAGAGTAAAGAGTAGGGCCCTGTGGTCCGAAATGAAGGTGCATTTGGTTGTCCAATTACTGATGATGGAATGTGTGCAGGCCGTCACCGAGGGGCTGCTGATCTCCACTCTTCCTTCTACGGGGAAGATACGTGTTGCCATTGTGGGGTCATTTGCAATTACTAGGCCGTAGTCAGACAGTCCATCCAAAATAATTTCTGTTTCTGTGGTATCGCTGTTTTAGTGACTGTCCGCTCCAACGTACTAATTCAAGCTGTGCAGTTTGACGTCTCCTGATACGAAGTAGGGTTAATGTGATGGTTTTAGCCATTTTATTATTGCCATAATTTCTTGGGGGTCCTCCTTGGGGAGTAGGCACATCGAGCAGATGCGGAATATCGGTTGGCTTGTCTGCTTATTTATGATGTCTACCGCAGTGACATTTGCTTGTACAGATTGGCGCTCTTGTGGGATTCCTATGCTCTTGATGGTATAAGGGGTTCCCCTCCTAAGGATGATGCCTGTACCGCCACCCATGGCCGTACCTTGTTGCTGATCAAAGAATCCCGTGAATCCTTGCGGAGGCTTCGCCCCGCCTTTCACTTCTTGTAGCAGTAGTAGGTCGGCGGGCCAACTGGACACTCCCGCTTTCTTGACTTTGAGGAAGTCTGCACAATTGATTCTAGCTACAGTCAATCCACTTGCTGTAATCTCAGGGCATGTCTCTTTCTCGGCAGTATAGACCCGGCCTCTTAGCGGCTCCCCCATTAGGGCCTCATCATCCAGTTCCGGAGGGAGGGGAGCCGCAGTGCTAAGCCTCTCCGGGGGAGATGAGCGGAGGCATTTTCCAGTGGATATCGATCTTGGGGTAGCCTCTGATTGTGGTTTTGGGGCCGCCGCGGTTTGTTTGTCCAAGACCGTCGTGCGTTTCTACCCTCGTGCCGGGCTCTGGGTGCAGCAGGCTGTGTTTGAGACTGGCGTGGAGGGTGGTTCAGGTCTCGGTTCCGGGTTTGCAGCTGTTGTTGCGGTAGGTTTCTTTGCGTAGTGGAGTCGGATTAGGAAGATCACAAGTATGCTTTAGAGGTGACCCATCCTTTCCTTTGACTTTATTGGTATAACTGGCTTGTCGCCATATACTAGAAGGAGAGTGCGTCCTCGAGGTACGATAGGGTAGAAGTGGTCGTCTTTGTGCGCTATCATAGCCCTTACTGTGAATGGATGCCCGCGAACTGCCAATGTGCCACCTATAATATGCCCGGAGTCCTTGGAGGTCTTCTGCTAACCTGGTGGGCTGGCTGTCCACGATGGCCATCCGGGTGAGACAGATGGCTAAGAAGTTATTTGTTATTCTGTGATGAGGGGCAGAGTAGCGCTCTGCTGGTTGGTCGGAGTCGCATTCTTTACAACGATCCGTTTGTTCATACGGTACACCGGTGAGGACTTCCGCCAAATCAGGGGCCCTGACAGTGCGGGAAACGGCAAAATAATTGACAAACGGTGATGAGGTGAATGTGGTGGTGCATTGTTTTGCGTTGCAAGATGGAAGGCGGGTCACACGTGTTTCCGTATTGAAGTGAGGCAGGAGGAGCATCGCTATGATATGGTCCAGGTAGTCACTATTCTGTGTGAAGCCGCGAAGATCCTGCACGGTGTGTTCACTACTGGAAGCTAATCCAGGAATTGTTTCCAGTAGCGCTGCATGCACGGCAATGACACCGCAGCTCCTGTTGTCTGTGTTCGAGAAACTTGGGACGACTCGTCCCTTCTTGCCTGTGGATAAAATGACATCAAACTTTGATGACTCTCTGCTACGGGAGTAGTAATAGTCACCTTTTCTGCTTCTATGAGTCTGTGATTATGGAGGGTTTAACCTTTCACTTTTTCCCTGCATTATACGGTCACACAATTCTGTTACATGTTTTTCGAGTTGTGCGCGAGTAAGTCCTGCTACCAACGCCGCCTCGGACTGGTAGTGGTCGCGGGAGATCTTTGTGTATTGTGAGAGGGAGAGGATTGTTTCTCCTAGTGGTGCAAATTACATGCGCAGATGCGGTATCTGTTATTAACTGCGCTTTAGTGTCATAGGGTTGTTTAGTATCTTTCACCTGTGGTAGCTGTTCGGCTCTTTGTCGTTTGTACCACAGGTAGCCTGACTCCTCTAGAGGAGTAGTATTGTAGAAGCTTTTATAACTTCCAAATAACATTAAGTGGTCACTAGTGATCCCATTTTGCTCACATCGGACCACCGCTTGTTAAGGGAAGCCCTTTGGCCGCGTCAAAGCGGGTTTTTGTCAGAATACTCCGAGGGGTAGACTAGGGTGGTAGCTCCTTTCAAAGAAGTGTCATCTTACCCAAATACGCACAGATATAGAGAAAAATAATTAATACACCTTAAAAAAATATCGCACTTCCCAATCCCCTGCCTGAATGAACCATTTCATCTTGGAGATCACGTTTCCATTGAAATCCCACTTTACCTGTTCCATGTAAAAAGTCCTCTATCCATGTAGCCGTGCAGCCATGCGCCTATTAATGCTTGCAGCCCCCTGACAGTATACCTTTACTACGCAAACGGATCTAAGTTTAAAAGGGGCCTGAACAATTTTTCTCATTAATCAATCCCCCACTTGTAGAGCAAGGATGGATATCATGAACATCGATGCTTCTATGTAACAGTATGTATTCACGGCGAAAGAAAGCGCTTCTGTTCTCTGCCAAATTTGAAGTAGATGGGCGTGTGCCAAGGTTAACTGCTATGCAGAAGTGGCCTCCGACAAATTTTTCTACATTACTAACTGCTATTTTTTCCTAGCACAAAGTTCATCGCAGGTTCTGAAAGAATTCGATTGCTCAGTAACATTTTTTTTTTTTTTTTCAAGCCACCAAGCTTCACAGCAACAAAGAGAGATAACAACAGTTCAATATTTCACTCTCAAGTGGCTACATATCCACTAACGTTACAGCTACTGTAGAGTGTAATTTTACAATTTTGGCTTCTTTATTTCTCCAGTTTTGCAAATACGGGTGATGAAAATAGTCATATATAGTCTCTAAAGGTAAACTCATTTCGACACAATTTTTTTTATAAAAGTTTCGTTAACGCCTTTAAAAAATATGACACAACGCAATACCCATATTTATACTGAGCCAAAGCAAAGTGCAGTTCAACTTCCTTTTCATTTGCAGGCAAACTCGTAAATAAGCCAGAATGACCCATTGGAAAAAAACAGATCAATAATAATTTTATATTGCTTGAAGAATGATTGCATTTCACATATTTTTTTGAAAGCTTGCGATGAGAATGGTATCACCTGAATATTGATCTTTGTTTTTACTTTTCTGTTTACAGTCTCTATAGACTTTATTAACGGTAAGTTCACTGAAAAANATTTTCTTCTTTTGTGTAGGATAGGAAGGTAGATACTATTCTAATAAGAAACACAAGATGCATAGTGGAATGTTACGCAGTACATCCAGATTGCCTTTATTTAACGCGTGTTCCTATGCCAACATACAGACTTTTTGGTCTGTTTGTTTAACTGCTTTCGCCGAAAATGAGACCACTCTTATTATGGGCAGCTGCTCTATAAAATTCCGCGTCAGTGCCTTTCCCACAGAGCAAATATAGGCGTAAACTCAATAAAATAGGTGTATGCGTTTTCTTTTTTCCGAGGTATTTGTGATCGAAAAGCACAAAGAAACAGTTTTAAAAAACTAGGACGTATGTGAACTTATTAGCGCTTCTTATGAATAGCGAGACTGTCTGCATCTCGGTAAAACTAAAGTACACATCTCATTCAACGCGCTCAGTCGTAGTGGAAAAAACTAATAATTTCATATCTTGTGACTGTGCCACCGTACATTTCACCGGTAGGTCCGGTGTAAATTGTTCTCCTATTTTTCAGAGAGAGTAAACAATGAAAGTATGTGCTTATAAGGAATTATCTACACTTACCACAAACAGTTTTCATGCAAAAAACATTTTTTGAGCTCTAGTGGCCCAGATTTTTTTGCTCCACGTGGAGACAA
Organism: Trypanosoma boissoni; assembly: GCA_030849725.1. NCBI lineage: Eukaryota > Euglenozoa > Kinetoplastea > Trypanosomatida > Trypanosomatidae > Trypanosoma > Trypanosoma boissoni. The sequence goes on from JASANW010001271.1 coordinate 33,271, forward strand.
TGTGAACGAATCGCACTGCATTTTCCCTGTTGCCACACTCAGGAAACTTTTTTCATAGGACAATAATATGCGCAGCAGTCCTGATCGATAAATTAAAGTTACTGTAAGAGTGACTGATTCGGGTTTTTTCAACATTGCCATACTGCGACAAAATAACATTTCTTGTTAAGGTGAACAAGATTTTGCACCCCATGAGAGTCCATTATTTTTACGCGGAAGAAAATGGAGCGTAGTCTTCATGCAAGCTCTGCTGAATTGGTATGTTAAGAAATATACAGAGTTTCATTATTACAGGAACAGCGCAATTTTATTAGGAGCTTGTGAACAGCATGTCAACAAAGATAAGGCTGTCTTCTCCCTCCTTAGGGTGACCTTATCTGTTTCCAGTTAATTCCTATAGTCCCTTACCTAAAATCCACAACAAATAGGTGAACGAGGTTTCTTCTTTAAAGGGAGGAGTGTCTTCCGAATAAATATTTTTATTTTTATTTTTCCGTTCTACACTCACGCTTTGTTAACTTCCTCAAGGGGGAGGGGGGGCTTCCAGTTAGGAAGACCCTTTGAAGCAACCACTTTGTAACTTCTGATTCATAGATTCCTCACTTTCCCCTATTTGATACTGTTCGTCACATTGATTATAGACATGGTTTTTGCTGCTCGTGCATCTCTAGACTAATCCAGAGTCATACTTAATTTTTCTTCTGGTTTCTCAGTTTTATCTTTTAGGATACTAAGTAAGGGTAGGGCGTGGCCAAATCAATACGTGGATAATCTGCAAAAAAAAATGTTTTATTCTATGTCCCATTTCAAATATATTATATATTTTTATGCCTTTTTTAATTTAGCCATTTTAAATTACTTATGTGGTCGGCAAATAAAAAAAAAAACTGTCAAATAATACACATATTATGGAATACCTGTATTATTATACTTTAAATAATTTCCATTTTAAAAGTTAACAAGTACTTTTAACAGAACTGTATAACGACACTGCAGCGGAGTTTCTACTAGTTTTTTTGTTGTTGTTTGAAAAAATAAAATAAAGCTAATTGAGTTATTCAAAAAAACGTTTCTGTGAAAAACCGTTACAACTACTTAGATTTCTAACTTAGAAGTGCAGTATTAATACTTTTCTCCTACCAATTTAAAGACAATTTATTCGTATCTCTGGTGTTCTTAACAAACTGTCCCAAAGATAAATATAAAAAATTAAAACTTTAGTGACTCACTATACTAATCTCAAAGACCCCTGGTGATGCCGGCCACCTCACCTTGGTGCCAGGGTCCAGTACCCCATATTGTTGGGGGAAGCCAAGAGCCTGCAGTCAGTTGCGCTCTAATCATACTGCAGAACTATAACGGTTACGGTATACGCAGCACCAGGACCAGCTTCGCCTTGCTGGGGCATAGTACCATCCATGCCGATCCAGGGGCACGTGCAAACGTGCAGTCAGCAGTACCATCCGCACCGTGTTACTAATGAGTGGAAATACGGAGGTAAATCCTGGACCGATCTTGCGAGGAACGCGATGTAAGTCGCTCGAGTTCCCAGACTTTCCGGGGTGTAGAGAAGGCATCTAAATTTTAGCTATTTGAACGCATAGCTCCCTACTGTTAACGAGATGCGAGGTGGTGCCATTCGATGGACGCACTTTCCCCCTGGTGAAAATGCACGAACAAAATAATAAAAAAAGAAGAAAGAAAAACATTTTTACTTGAACCTTGAAAATACAAATACAAAACAATTTTTTTAATATTCCTAACACTTTCACTTTTGCTACTATGAAAAACAATTCCAGAAAAAGAAAACTCGAGGGCTTAAGTAGACATCAGAATACATGGTATTAGGTGGTCCTACCCGTAAAATGTCAAACTGAAAGCGAAACGTAAGAAATTTTTGGCAACTCTGTTTATAAACGCACAAAGAGCTTACATGGTTGCCATCATTTTAAAATTCACACACTCGAGTAAACACCTCCAAAAAGTTTAAATCCATTCATCTTCTATAGCGCAGTTCAAAGTCTAACGGCTAAATATTTTGCTCTATCAAAGTAAATATGTTTGTATTCTTTACCGGTTCCGACGACATAGAGGTTTTTGTCAGTGATTCTATTTTTTTTTTACTCTTACAATTATAAATAACACATAAAGGTAAGAAAATTGAAGGGAAGGACGGTACACGAAGATGGATGTTCGACTTTGGGTTTTCTCAAATTATACAATTATGTGGCTTACCGCACTGGATTCCACAATAAAGAAAGAAAAAATAAAATAAAATACAAATTCTCTGGTTGAGTACAAAAGACAAAATATTGTTTTATACCCCATGTGATTTAAATAACATAATTGTGTGTGGACAGTGAAGCAATGTAAAGCATTTCTAACACCGCTCGGAGGATTCGGAGAAACACCCGCCTTGACGCGGCACGGGGGCTTCCCTTACCAAGCTGTGGTCCGGCGTGAACCAATTGGGCTCACTAGTGATCTCTTAATGCTATGTGAAAGTTATAAAAGCTTCTACAATACTACTACTCTAGAGGAGTCAGTCTACCAGTGGTACAATCGCCAAAGAACTGAGCACGCAGCACAGGTGGAAGGTACTAAACAACCCCATGACACTAAAGCATTTCGGACACACTGTTAATGTAGGAAACCTTATCGTGGTAACAGGGTTCGGTACCTGATTTTTTTACCAGGGAAGCTAAACACCTACACTATACTAAATTTTGTAGGTGCTGTGGATCACTTTACATCACACATTTTAGTGTTTCTGATGCTGTGCTTCTCTTTTTTTTTTTTTTTGGGTAACCTCTCAAATACTATTGGTGCGATCCGGAGAACAGTTTCATTTACTATCTGTGATCCCTTACACATTTTGTAGAGGATGTGCAAAACTTCCAAACCATAACTTTTTCTTGGCCACATGTGGGAGTTTGTCGTTTGTTTGTCCACCACTAAGGGTTCCCTGTGTTGGAGAGGTGCGCACCTCGTGTGACATATGCCTTGTTGGGCCCCGGAGTCCCCTATTGCTTCCCGCAGGAGGCAGGCAGTACCTCTCCTGTGTGCCACGTGCTATCACACGAGATAGTTACATATTCAGAGGCATTTGTATCTTGACAAGATGCATGGGCTGCAGGTCTTCAGGCAAGAATTCGTAAAAAGCTTCTCAGTACTACCCGAAATAGTGAGGCTACCTAAGTAGCCACACTTAGGTCACGGAAAGTTTTCGCCGGAAGGCATACCGAAACAAAAAAAGGATTTCTAACACTTTGACACTGTTTGTGTTAATCGGGAGATATAATGAATTTTGTGAAGCATTAATTATTCTTTGGAAAAGGCTTTTCATTAGAGTTAGGGTAAGACGGCCTAGTACCGCATTTCCGTGTTTTTGTGTTTTTGCGAAAAAGTAAATAATAAAAATTTTTGATAACCTTATTTGGTTATGATGTCCACGTAACCTCAGTTAACTAGACAATCTATAAAAAACTGAATAGCGTAACTGAAGACAAAAATGCAAAATTATTCTGTGAAGTATTATTTTTTAATTAAATACACTCGGTAGATTTTTAGCGGAAGGCTCATTAACACACATGAAATTTACCGCCATATCAAGGTAAGAAGATAGTAAGACAGCAGCTTCCGTAGAATGAAGGGATGAACATCTCTCATTTAATTGATTTTCTTGACAACATGAATCAATACCTCAATAAATTAAGTTAACAAGCTTAAAGTAACCTTCTTTAGCAAACCACATAAAATGGAGTTTTTTTTGTTTTTTTTTGTGTGTGTGGGGGGAGAGGGGTGAACGGAGTAAATTCCATAGAAAATTAATAAGATTAATGTCAGACAACAAACGGAAATATCTCTTCTATTTTATAACTTTAATAAACCCAAGTAAGGAACTACAAGCAGTATGGAACAAAGGTATCATAAGTGCCTTTAAATTTTAAACGAAGCTATCTAGTATTAGCACGCAATTCTTTTTAGTTGAAACAATTTACAGATAATACTATGAAAATTAAAAAAGTGTTGTCGTTGTTTTTATGAAATCACGCATCAATAAAATTTTATACAAAAGAAATACTATCCGTCATACAAATTAAACATGACTTTTACATTAAAGAATATTACCTCACTTGAAAATGCCATGGCGCCAGGGACATTATCCATGGATACCACAGATACTGATAGTCTTCAATATCATAGTTACATTAAATTTAAACGCAAACGGCTTGCATTTGCTAAATAAGGAGAAATTACTTGATATCTAAAGAAAAAAAAATAAGATGAGTATAATTAGAATTGCGAATTGATTTACACCTTTTGAGAGTACATCCATTCTATTTTTAATTTTATTAGCTTCGACTTCAAAAAATAATGCCAATTATTAAAAAGATGTAAAGAATGTTAAAGCATACTTTATCAGGTCATTATTACAAAAATAATGTCTCTCATTCAACAAACGTATCAATCATCTGCTAAATGCCGCAGTTCTAAATAAGAAAAAAAATTAATTAATTTAAATTTGTTGTGGAAGATTTCAAAAAAAAATTAAAAGTAATAAAGTACCACGTAGAGGTAGCAAAAAAAAAAAACGAAAAAAAACAACGTGTATTTAGCGGTTAGAGAATGGAAAATGGGATGATTTTTAATTCTTTTGACTTCATAAAAAACTCATGTTATACCTCTAAGGTTAATAAACAATAAATGAAACGTGTACATTCACAAAAACAGGGTGCACAGACTTTTAAACATTACACATCTCATTAATCTCATTGCTGCACGGACAAACAGCAGAGTTCGACGTTTTATGTCGTCAACTGCTGTACTAGACACACCCCTAACTTCCCAGTCCGTTGGTGTGCGTATTTTTGAGCGCATTTTTAATGAAGTTCCATATTCACACGAGAACGTGTTGAAAGACAGAATACAGTGATTCTCTGGTCACTATAACTATTTCGAATAGCAACTGTAAAAGACAATCAAGATATACCATGATACCATTTTTTAGTGTCCCCAAATGTAGTTCAAGAAATATTCGTAAAAACCAGCACAAACGAGCGAAAGTTCCTCAAGAAACGTATTACGGCAAACTTGTTTTTTCCCTCTTCTTCTTTAAAAAAAAAATGGCAAAAAGACAACCTTACAACAACCGGAAAAGACTATACTAAATGAGGATACTAAACTGAAATTAGCATCTGAATCTTTGGACAAAACCGGATACTAGTAGATGCAAAGCTGGCCTAACGCCCAGTTTATTAAATGGTGAGAATAAATTGCGCTTGGTTAGATGCTTTACTTTTCACCCCTTACTCAACAATGAGACTAAGAGCATGATTCTCAAGTGCCTTTCAAATAGATTTTGGACAAATTGAATCAGTCCTTAAAAAAATTTAAAAAAAGCAAATTTAATTATAATTAAAAGTTTTTTACAAATGAAGTTATTACTGTCAGAAAAGTGTAGATGTCATCGCTGGACACAATACGACACATAGTAAAGCTGAAAAAAGGTCACAGGACTCTCACAAATTCGGAAAAGCCACACACGCTCCAAGAAAAATATTACCTGGGAACGCAAAAGTGCATGACATGCGCTCTGCCCCGGCGATGAACTCACACGTTGAAGTAGTGCCGGGGCTTTTACTCTCAACAGGAACTCTACAGCAAGGCACTACTGTGAACGCGACGCAAACCAAGACGACTTCACTCGTCGATAAAGCTCCCCGCCGTGCCTGGCAAGGAGAGGTGAAGGTTTACCCAACAAGAGTGTACGACCGTTTAGCCACGGTCAACTCGCTAACACCATTTGGTAATGATGTTTCCGAAGCCCTTAGTGATTAAGAGGTCTGACAAAACCTCTCAATCAACTACCAAATTGGAAGAGAATGTGGCAACCTCCAAGCCATAGTTTTAGTGATTCGGGGGTTAGGTAGTCACCTCTGAATCAAAAAAAAAATTATTGAAGAGGCCGTGGAAACCTACAAACCACACACATCTCTTACGGGATGTGATAATCTATAGGGTTTCGTAAGCAGCACTGCAACAACAACAACAACAAGAAAAAAAAAAAAACGCAGTGAGCTGACCGTGTTCGCTAAAGCAAAAAGAGAAAAAAAACATGCGCTCTGGTGCAGAAAAAAAAAAAAAAAAACTATTAAAATCCATAAATTTTAAAGAAAGATAAGTTAGTTTTTCGTCAGGAAGAAATTATAAAAATGTTTTTATCTCCCTGTTTATCTAGGATACTTTATCGTGGTAACAGGGCTCAGTACCTGGGATTTTACCAGGGAAGGCACACACCTATATACTAAATTTTGTAGAGGATGTGGAAACCTTCAAATCACAACTTTTTCTGGGCCAATTGCGGCTGTTTGTCCTTCAATTTGTCCACCTCTGGGGGCTCCCTGGACTCATTGGAGAGGTGTGCACATTGTGTGACATATACCTGGTTCAACCTCCAGCGAGTCCCCCCTATTACTACCTTCAGAAGCTTTGAGTGAGCACACCTGTCTACGGAGACTTAGACAGAAAAGATAGTTCCTGTGACTCGCTTGTATTCTCTGGATACATGGGCTCTGAGCCATCTGTTGCTGGCAAAGGTGAGGAAAAGCCTCTACAATACTACTCAAAATAGTCGGGCTACCGATGAGAATAATACCATAGGTGTAAGGTATACACTAGGTTCTGATCTTATTTTTGTTAGAAGCACAATAATAATAAAATAAATAATGTTTTTATCTTTTAAAAAAAAGATCTATAAGAATTTTTTTTTTTTCTTTTATCCCCCGTCATTACAAGTAATCGTTAAACACAGGAAAATTGAGGAGAAAGGCGGCACATCATGTTTAGGGTTAGGGCTCAGTTTTTTTCTCGCCCTAAACATCTTGTTCTTCGTTGTGATGGATTCTAGGTAGACAGGGAAAAAGAGGAATTTCTTCGGTTATCCAAATGGACTACAAAGAAGTTTATAACACATTTGATCCCCTCGGGTTATCCGGACACACACCCGCCTTGACGTGGCCCGAGGGCTTCCCTTACCAAGCGGTGGTCCGACTTGTGTCACAATGGCACACATGTGACCACCTCCTGCTAGGTGGAAGTAAAAACAGCCTCTATAATACTACTCCTCT
>JASANW010001272.1:1574-40669 GCA_030849725.1 Trypanosoma boissoni
ACAGCACAGGTACCGGCTGCACCTACTGCACAGGTATCGCCCCCGCCTACAGCACAGGTACCGGCTGCACCTACTGCACAGGTATCGCCCCCGCCTACAGCACAGGTACCGGCTGCACCTACTGCACAGGTACCGCCCCCGCCTACTGCACAGGTACCGCCCCCGCCTACAGCACAGGTACCGGCTGCACCTACTGCACAGGTACCGGCTGCACCTACTGCACAGGTACCGGCTGCACCAACAGCACAGGTACCGGCTCCACCATCTGCAGGTGCAGACGCCTGGGATCATGATGAGTTAGATAGAAAGATTTCAGATATAGCTAATAGAATCATGGAACAAGAAGCTGCGTTATTAGCGTTTCTTTCCAAGTGAAGGAAAATGATCTTTTAATGACCTAAGGGGATGCACCGTATGTATTTACTGTACAATTTATCATTATTTTCACCGTAGTTACCATACAAAATTAAGTTTTGTCTTTTTTTTTTTTTTTTTTTTTTACATCTTTGGTCTTTTATACTGCATTACAATGCCTAAGGCGAATTCAAATATATATTTTTTTGGTATTGTTTTGTCACATTCTGTATGTCGTTAGGTATTGCGGTGCAGGGTGATAGCGGTAAGGAGGTGGCAAATTCATGTTATGCAAATTGTAAGAAAGGTAGCTTCCTTCCTGCGTCTGAACCACCACGGATTAGTACGCCATCTCCATTTTCCACGCCTTACTCCGAAGTGTTAAGGTCCAATTGTATTGATAAAGTGGGAAAGGAAAAAGAGGAAAAGGCAGTGGAAGAGAACTTTGACCTTTTGCTTTCGACCTCGGTTGACTCTGTTGCCGAACCGTTTTTTTGTTCAGAGTTTGCCCCGGCGACTCCGGCTCTTCCGCCTATACCGCCTTATCTTCCTGCTTGCTTTCACCCCATCCTCAATAGACTTCACGAGAAGATTACCGCCTTAGATAAGGTTTTGCAGCGTAACGAATCATTGGCGACAGTTATAGATAAGTCAACGATTGAAGAAGAATGTCACACGAACCTTCTGGATGATAAAGAACAATCTGATATTACGGTTTCCGCAATCAATGAAACGTTCAATAATCCATTGGAGAGAATTCTTGACTCAGCAGTAGATTCATCTCTTGCCATCCCTTCATTCCACCTGTCTGATGATATCGAGAGCGATGAAATAGAGTTCATGGTGTCTGCAGGATTTCCGACTTGTGCAACTTCACCAAACGATACACCAGACGCATCCTTTCTTGATAGTCTACTTGATGATGATGGTATGAATCAAGAAACAGGCACTGCCGGTGAGAATTTTGCCATGTTTAGTCTATTAGACCCTATCGCAACTCCTTCATTGAGAAGCTCAAACAATATACCCGTGCCGCTAAGTCCCAGAGGGCCGATTGTTTTATCACCGACCCTATTAAGCTCTTCTTTCAGCGCTTCCACAGATGACCTATCCCTGCTCGAGGTGAAACGCGGAGGGGTAATGGAGCCTAACGAGACGATTCAGCATCACAAGAAGACAATGCGCTTCATGCGGGGTGCGTTAGAATCCATATTGCAGCTGCTTGCAGTCTTCAAAACCCGTGTAGAGGACATGCAAGGGGATGTGGATGCATTTCACGGCCGATGTGTTGCCTGTATCACCAGCGCAGATCTTTCGACGAAGCAATGCCGCCACGATGATGTTGTAAAACGACTATGTACTCAAAGTGATCGTTATCACACTCTTCGCCGTCTTCTTCAACAAGAGAGGGAAAAATTACATGTTATTAGGCGTCACTCGGAAAGTGGTGAAACCTCGAATAGTCCCATGCACAGTCCCTCTTGTGTGTGTTACACAGCTCTTCCGCTGCGCGGATTTTATATGCTGGCAACTTCTCTTTTATCGTACCGTCGCCAGTTGTGTAGACTGGTGGAACTCTTCCGCGCAAGTGACGATGCTGTAAAGCAGTGGGGGGACTTACTGGAAGAGGAAGCAAGTACCAAAATACCGCTAGCTTTAGAAGAGATTTTTTGTGAAAGCGTAAGAGAAAAGGAGAGTCTTTTTCACATCTTTGAAATCATTTCAAAGGAGAACTTGTAGGACGGGAAAAAGTGAGTTATATAAAAAAGGTGACTTTTTTTAATATTTTTTTACTGTCATTGCTCACATTTTTCGTCCCCTTTAAAATAAAGAATTTTTTGCGCTTAACAGTTTTTGTTCCTAGTTTGTAATTTCCGCGCAGCGTTGTTTATATATATATGTATATATATATACATTCTATTCTATACCAAGCTAAGAGAAGGTTGCCTATTTTCCATAAGAAGAGGAATTAATTTTTTTAAAGTCTTCCTTTATAAGGGAAAGGGAGTCAAACCAGGAAAAAGAAAGTGGTAAGTGTTTCCACTGTTTCCCCTATATTAATTGTCTTTCTGCCGTTATTCTTGCCGTTGTAGGTCTTGGCCTTTAGATTCGTCTAACAAATTTATTTCTATTGCTTCTTCTGTGCGTCATATTCACATGCGTCAAGCAGAAGAACGGAAAGGGCTTCTCTCTCACCCTGATGTTGACCATCCCTCTTCGCCTTGTAACTCGCCGGTCGACCCTCTGTGCTGCAGCGCGTTATACACTTTCTGCAGCACGGCTCTTGCGCCGCTGCACTCGTGTCTCTCTCCGCTTCTGCACCCCAACGGGTCCGAAGGCGAAACCCCATCTGTCCCTCCTTCCGAGTCGACACAGCAGGCGGCTCCTAGTGTATCCCCGCAGCTTGGCAGCGTCGGATCTTTTGCCCCGCCCCGTTTGCGACGCCAGAACTCACCGCTGAGCCCGTCCGCCTCACGACCGCTTTCGCCGTCGGCATACACTGGTAGGCTGCTTGTCCAGCACGGCAGCGTCATGCGCGCACCGCTCCCGGCCGACGAGTCGGACCCCGTCCCTCCCCCGCAGACCGTTCGCATCAAGTCGCCAAGGACATCCGCTCAAGCGGGGGAAGGTCCTGCGGCTGCAGTGCTCAGCGGGATTGAGGCAGAGCGCACACCCCTACAATCGCTGGAGCAGTTGATAGCACTCCTTGATCGCTGTGCAGAGTATCTGCCTGTACGCGTGGAGGCTGAAGAGGAGCATTTGCAGAGTGGTGCATCCTCAGCGTCCTTTTCGGTGTGCCGCGTGTGTCTTCAAATATTTGGCCCAGTGCGGCCGACCCCACACGCCGCCTTGCTTGGTCTTCTCGAAGACATTCTTCTTGAGGACCTTGTTGTCGACTCCTTGAGTGTAGCAAGTATTCACTTTGCGGATTTGGCATTTTCATGTAATGCGGGTGGTGTGCCGGAGAGCGCCGCGGGTCGCGTAGGGAGCAACGGGTATCTTGATGTTCTCCCATCCCTGCGCGGCGAAGTAACGACCGTGTCCATGATGAGCGAGTCCCAGGAGCGGGTACGCGCCTTCGCAAAGAATTTAATTGAGTGCACTGTGACCGCGGAGACTGTCCATTTGACACGGTGCAGTTTCACACCTAGTGACCTTGGCCGCGGGCTGAAGTTACCGTTCCTGCGGCTGCGGAGATTGCTCTTTGAGAAGTGCCCACTTTCTGCTGCACACATTGACGCGTTTGTGCGGCTCGCAAAGGCAGAAAATCGGCGGAACGGTGGAGCGCGGGCGCTAGAGTATCTCACGGAGTTGCAGCTCAGTGGAGCTCTTAGCGAAGATTGTGTTGACAGTATACTTTCGTACTTTGACGAGGACTTGCCCGAAGCCAAGATGGCTCTTGGGACACTGCGTCTTCCAAGCCTGTGGATGCGGGTAGTGCGCTCACACTCACTCCTGGAGCACAATCCCTCACTTCTTGTAGTAGGGACTTAGTGTATGTTGCTTGTCTGTGTTTTCTTATATATACTTTTTAGTTTGTTGGAACAAGTTGCTGTTGTGGATGTGCATTTAGTCTTTCCTGCCTTCTTTTAAACGTGATAAAAGGTTTTATTTGTTAATATTACCTATTTGGAAGGCTCTTACTGTATGATTGCTTGCTAATTTTACAATTAGGACACCGAGTGCTGTGAGTGTGTTCAGAAGGAGAACAATTATATATATAGAAAGTAAAATATTAAATATAGTGCACATATATATAGTGTATCCGTTCTTTTTCCTTCCTTTGTCTTTCTTACAATTTTTTTTTTATTGTATACGTCTAAGAGTTCTTTTTTTTTTTTTTTGTCTGACTGTTTTTACTTTTTTTTTTTGGGGGGGGGGGTAAGGCGTAAAATATGCACTATTAGACCTTCGTGCTTTATGTTACGTTTGGAGAGTGTCCAAGTAAATATTAGGCATTTAAACATAAGCAATTTATCATGAGCTCCCTCATTATTCCACATTCGGGGACCTACTATGGACATCTTGAGCTTGCAGTTGTGAAGGAAGAAGAGCAAAACACTGAGCTCCATGTCACTATTTTTGAAAAGCGGTACAAATGTACTTTGTATGTAGCAAAGTGCACCTGGTCTTTTGGCGTTAAGCTTACTTTGCCGCCTGGAAACTACTGCGTACGTACAGAGCTTTTCATGCCACGCCTTGACGGATCTGTTCTCAAACTTAACACCACTGAGACGTACTACACTGTAATCCAAAGGGATGAGAATGTCTTAGACGGGACTTCGAACTCAAAGGTACGAAAAACGAGTGAGACGCTCGAATCAAAACGTGCGCGCGTGCAGGGGCTGAAATCTGTCTCGTCTAACTTTTCGACTTCTTTTGGGGCACCCTCTTCTACGGCATCCACTTTGTGCTCGAACGATAGGGAATGCTATTTCCACTCGCCAGCAGCGGGCGGCGAGAAATCCGTTACACCGACTCAGTCGTTCTTTTTCACTCTCTCAAATGAACAGACACCGCAAAGTGTTTCTGTATGTCACACTGCAGTTCCGGAGAGATTGTACACAACGAGCGCTGATACCGCCGCGGGGCATTGCAACGCATCTTCCTCTTTTGTGGCGCGAAGAGAAGTAAGTGAAGGCTCGCTGGCATTGCGCGAAGGCAGTCTGAGGGCGTTTACACCAGTACAGCCACCGCAGAGTTACTATGCAGAGGCATTGCAGCGTGCAACCCCGGCATACATATTGGGCAGGGATTCGTTGGAACAATATTGCCGCGCTAACCCTGCAAGGAATGTGTACGACTATCAAGCGCATTCCTGTTATACTGTGTCTTTCCCCCTTACCGCTAACGGGAACTCTCTTCGGAATTTACAGAGAACTTCACCACCTCTACGAGCTCAGAGTGATCCAGTCGATGCTATTGGCATACGTCCGCTCAGTGCATTACCTTCAACCTCAAGATCGTTCAATGAATCTGGATTACACAATGTTGCTGGTTCTGATCGTACGCAGGTTTTTTTCCGATCTACCTCGAGAAAGCGCGGTTGACCCAATGACTGTTGAAAACAAGTCTAGAGGTACTGCTTTGAGTAACATAATTAATGATTCAAAGCATGAGCTTTCTCCGACTGGGGTATCGGACGATCTGTTTGCTAAATGGTCAAAGTTACCAGCGCCTGAAAGAAAGTCCGTTGAAAGGAATGAAAACTGCAGCGGCTTTTTGTCGTCAAACAAGAGAGCGGCACCGTCTGTGGAGCCAACCGCTCCGCTGCCTTACGGGAAATCTCAAGAAGGGGATTTTGTTCGATTCCTTTCCCGTAGAAATGTAGTCTCACCTCTTGAGAGTGATCCCGTCTTTATTGTTAGTCCACCAAACGAAATAGACAATCACAAACCTTTTTCGTTTGTCCTTGCTTTTGGGACTGTCAGTGCACTTCCAATAACGAAGTCCCTTTTTTTTTTTAACGTTATGCTGGAGGAGGAAAGCAGATCGGAAAGTGAATCTGTACCTTTAGAGCCTGTCATCACTGTTGTCTCCGCCAGTTTGGCGGCGATTCCCGCTGTCGCGCGAGGAATTTAAAGTTCTTGGGTATATTCACCATCTATCTGTTTTGATGAACGGCGTGGAACCATGGATATCTTGGGGGCCCCATACGATGAGATGCGCAGAAGCAATGATAATATCTAATGTATGTATCGGACCGGCAAAGAATGGATTCGCGCTCTCAGGTATCCAGCTTGTCTTCGAGGCCTCTATGGAGACGAGGTCGTGTCAATTCTTTTTATCCTTTGCCGAGATTGAAATGGCGGGTGAAGATGAAGTGTCGGGGAGTAGTTCTGGATGCGGAGACTCTCCAAAGCTTGGTTGCAATCGTTTTTCCTCAACAGTTGACAAAAGCGCACTTGACGCAGAGTTCATTTTGAACTCACTGCCGTACATACGTTGTACCGCCGATGAAAATGGTGAGATGCTGCTGGAGGTGCGCTGCAGAGACGATGTTGCTGCATCAGAACCTCTACCGGCTGGATCAAGAGTGGCAAATTACTTTGGGGCAACAGCACTCAAAACCCCTGGGGGACAACAACAGTCGTACATCTCTGCTCTCGTGTACTACCGCAGGGTCTTTTGCAATGTAATTCAAGACTCAAGCATTCCCGATATGCTCCGTGTGATTCTAATGAGCAGTGTGGAGTGTACGGAGAAGACATCCGTTGTGCAGTTGCAGGATGTGAATTTCCTTTCTCACCAACACCGTATTTGCGCTTTTGCAGACCAAGTGAAATTCAGTGAGAAGAGTTTCGATCATTTGCAAAGATTGAAGGAGACACGTTACGCGAATATCACTGCCTGGGAAGCAGGCCAGCATCCAGGGATGAGCGGTCGGCGCCGCGTTACAGTTATCTAGCATAGAAAAGAACAAGGGAGAGGGAAAACGTGATCGTATAATAAACTGAACTGAATTACTATCGTGTTACCATGTGGAGTTTATAGTGGATACGCTTTTTAAGATTGACCTTGGTGTGATAGTGAGCAGCTTTTTATACGGTGATAAGGATATGTTAAATGCTTCTTGACTTTTAAAAAAAGAACGGAATAATTTTGAGAGTTTCACCAAAAATATAGAAACCCTCCGGTGACCAAATGTGTTGGGTGATACTGCATGTGTGTTTTAAGACGTTTCATGGCATGTAAGGGATTGTGCTTTTTTGTGTTAACAATATATTTTAATAAACATTATTTGCTAATTTTTTTTTTGTTTTTGTACGGAAGTAAATCTATCTATATGTATATGTATATATATATAGATAGTTAGATGTGTATGTACATGTCTATGGCTAGTTATTTGTTTTTAAAGGATAGGTTTGCGCAACATTGTAGAGCTGAGGGTATTCGAGACAGATCAAGACAATGTTGAAGAAGTTGTTGGTCTTTCCTATAAAAATAGAGAATTACGGATCGATAAAATTTTTAGTATTACTTTCACCTGTTCTTTTATATCTTTTGTTTTTGAAGCGGATTTATACACAGTAATGGTATCAGTAGTAGCTTTTATGGTTTATTGAAGGCTTTAAATGTCCCAGAAAAGTTTTCGTATCATTTTATTTTTATTTGTATCCCGATTGTTTTCGTCAGTTTATTGAATAAATTGTGCTGTTTGTGTAAACTTTTGTATTTGATTGCCTCTTTAAATTAAAAAAAAAAAAAAACTCTCATTAGTAGAATCTTTGGGATACTGAAATAAATTACAGAAATCATCCTACAAGGTAGCTTATTTTCAAGAGAGAAAACTACTTATCCAAAGCAAAAGTATAATATCCCAAATAAAGATGCTGTGGAATCTTGGTCGTGAGAGTGAAGAGCGCGAAGAGAACAGGCGACTGAGGGGTCGTCGTCATGCCCCGCGCGACCCAACAGCGGGCCACCGGCCAACTTACATGTCAGCCCCATTTGCCACCGGAGCGGAGGAGCAGCGGTCTCTCCAAGAGGCCTCCACCTATCCGGGGCTTACCGCCAAACAACAGAAGGGCTTCGATGGCGTGGCAGGCAAGGACGACTTGGCTTTGCCGTATGATTTGCAGCGTGAGGGCCCTATCCCAAACTCCAACGGACAGAACGGCTACTCGTCGTACTCTCCTTCCCGTGCTCATCAATATGCTTCTCAAAATGGTAACGGTGACAGTGCAGAACATGAGCGTGGTGAATACATGAGAGGGAATGACAGACATGATTACATGGCACCTATTGACAATCACGTTGACTATACGCGGTATAGAGACGATGATATTGATTATATGCAGGAAGATGGAAATGAAAAATACTCTGGAGCAGAGGTTCCGCACGACAAATATCCATTATCAAAGGAAGATTATAATGGATATGCGAAACCCAGGGTTAGTTTTGATGACTATGACTATTCAAAAGGGCAATTTGTCGACTATACAAAACCAAGGGGAGATTATGAAGAAGGCATGCAAGCAAATAATGAACAAGATTACGCCAGACATGCAAATGAATGCAACTACTTGATGGAGGCGAAGAATGGGTATGCCAACTGCGGACCAAATAAGCACGAACATATTGAACAAGCAGTGCCTAATGGACATGTCAAATCAGAAGTTTCCTCCGTACCGGCAGCGGGACTCAAGACAAGCCGCTTGTCTCGTGGGCTGAATATCTTTTCATGGAATACCGATGCCCCTACAGTGCAGCCCCCACGCGTTATGCATGACCGCGACAACTTTGAGCTTCAGCGTTTACATCCATCTGACGCCCAAGTCGACCGTGACAAGGAAGTACGCGATAAATTCGAAGGCAATAAGAGCAGTTGCTTTCTCCGCTTCAGCGAAAATGCGAAAAGTCACCCAGACAGGCATCGTGGAGCGCCACTGGTGAATCCGCACGTCATTCCCGCCGCGACAGGGACGACCGAGTACCAGCCGCGTTTCGGTCGACGTCAGTCCGGAAGTGCCAATTCCAGCAACAAAGAGCAAGGCATCGCCGGGTTCGCCGGAATGGGCGCCCGCGGATCAGAGAGGCCGTATCGTGTTAGAAAGAACCCTTCACAGCAGTCCAACATTTTCTAATTGTATGCAGAAGAGACAAAAGGGCCCTGCGTAATGTTTTATAATGTTATATCACATTGACACCGTTCTGGTGTTTTGTTATTGGGTTTTTATTACTGTTTCCTCTGTTTCCTTCCCCCCCCCCTTCTCTCCCCCCTTTTTTTCTTTGAAAACACAAAATGCTTTTGTATAAGGAAGCATTCCTTTCATTCATTAGAGCAATGCCACTTGGCTTGCGCCTGGGGTGCGCTTTTTCGTGTGGTAAGAGGCACTGTCACGCCGTTATGGCAGAGTCACTTTTGTCTTGAAAAGGGTATCTTTTTTTTTTGCTTTAATAGTTTTGTGCGGTTAGTAGCAAAGTTACATATTGGTGGGAGATGCGTCTAACTATCGCCATTAACTGGTTTTTTTTTTTTCTTTCTTTTTCATTGAATGTATTTATTTTACACTTATGTCTATTCCTGAATAATGAGTTACCTCCGGAACGTCGAATGTAATTTTATATATCTATATCTATATATACATATATATATATAGATATATAAATTTTTTTTGGCTTTCTTTCTTTTGGGGTTATTGGACACCCGGGGTATCTTTATTTTATTGGAAAATGCAGCGAAGCTGGTATATGGAAAGACCCATTGTGAAACTGTGCACAGTATGAAGAGGAAAAGAACATCTATTATTTTAGTAACTTTTCTACGAAGAGGACGCTATGTAATGTAGTGTCACATTTGGATCGACGAGGGAAGGTATTAAAAACAAAAAGAAGATCCTTTCAAATGACCAGGTTATCACTACGCTAGAGAAAACAAAGAAGTAGTAGAAAAAAATGTGGTGACGTACAGGTATGTGTTGCTCAATAGAATTTGTCTAGTAAATAAAACGTACAAATTGAGAACAATTATACAAAAAAAAAAAATAACACCAGCGACGAAATAAAGGAAAAAAAAATATGCTAGAGATGCAAAAAAAGCTAGATGGAGAATAGAATCTTTTCTACAAAATGAGAAGTCATGTTTCTTCTGATACACAAAAACGCTTCCTTGAGTATGCTTTAGAATATATGCTTATGCAATGTTGATTATTTTTTTTTTGCTTTTTTTTTTTGCTTATTCTTTCCCGTTGTTGTTATCTTAAAAAAAAAAAAAAAATATGCTTTACATGATAAGTACAAGGAAATAAATAAATACAAATACCCGGAGAGGGAATTCCTACATCGTCCACTTCTACACTTGCGATCCTGCTCCAGAGCAAAAAAAGTACGCATGGGGCTGTGGGCGCGCCGTCTGTCGCTCTGTCGCCTGAGCGAAGGACCGCCTCGCGGCTGCGGTCGCCCGCGGCTCACTGTGCGATCTGTGAGTTCATTGGCGGCCGCCCCGGGCGAGTGCCTCTCTCCCGCAGAGGCCACCGCTGCAGCTGCGGCCCCAGCGCAGGCGCGCAGAGCCGGACGGGCGCCGGCTGCTCAGGGCTCCGCGTGGGACTTGGGCGCAATGCTTTTCTCTTTTAAGGACCACCACACGCGCGTGGTGTCTCATATAGAGCCCTCAAGGAGGCTCAGAGACATTAGACTGTTGGATGGTTGGATGATTGATAAGCTTTTCGTCTCCAACGGATGGGTTCGTCAGGTGAAAGAGAGTGGTGAAACGGCTCCACAATTTCGTCGCCTTTTATACGAACACAGAGTGATGCGGTATATGCTTCACCGCTTTATCACCGATGAGAACCTTTGGCGTGATGAGGTACAAGAGTTGATGCAGCGCTTGACGGGGGATCAATTCTTTTTCAGTGGACCATTAGAAAAGGTGGGTAGCAGAATTTTTAAACCGGAAATGAATTTTTACTCTCCATCTCTTCAAGGCGTTTTACGACGATTTGTACAAGAGAGAGGGAGTGCTAAGTTTTTCTCTGATCCTGCCGCACTCTGGAGTAGTTTTATTGTATCAAATAGAAATATGGCATCATTACCGTCCCCACAACGTCAACCGTTCACTATTTATAAGCACCGCCCTATGCTGACGGTTTTGGAATTTGACGAGCTGCCGAAGTCTTCCTTACCTTCTCCTTCGCCTAGGAATGAGGATGTGTGTGATATACAATTGATTGAAGAGAAACCCGAAGTCGTAGACGCTGGGGAGACAACATTGTACATACCTAAGGATTGTGATGATCCGGATGGCATTCCGCCGTTGATGCCAGTTGAAAAAACAAAAAGACAGGGTGAATTGGATTTAGAACATGATGCGCTGTACATGCGCTTGGTAGATCCTGTGTCTCGATCCATCACGGAGGACTCTCAAGTGGAGTCAGAAAATGGTGAAATGGAGGACCCTCAACTCTCGCGTATCTGGGAATCCTTTCGAATGGCTAAAACGGAAGATATAATTGATGCCCACCGTTGTATTTGCGCCGGTGTGGAGGAGGAGCGAACCACAGTTCTGCATGAAATATTGATTCGAAAGGCCCTGTTGCTTTTGTTTTTTGCCCGCGATGAGGTGCGGGCGGTGACGGAGCCGTCAGTGACATACCAACGCCTGAGACATCTTCACAGTGAGATGTGCGTTTTTTCTCAGATGTGTACAGATTCCCAAGAGCCCGTTATGTCTGTTGCGTCAGACAACGCCCCTGAAGACTTTGCGAAGCTGTCACTCGCATCACAATTGTCTTTTGCATGTTTTGGTCAATCGCACGCACCTGTGCAGCGTTGGCTCTACCGCCTGTCCATGCCAGAATCTTCACCCGAGAGTCTTTATCTTAGCTACGGCGAACTGTATTCGCCGACTGCTGTGATGCGTTTGGGAGATGGAAGATCACTTGATGAAGCACCAACAAATTCTATTGATGAGGCAGCCAGCAAGTTGCCGCAATTTGAGAAACTGAACGGATTACAGCAGTTGGCGTTCCGATTTCCTTTTGAAGATGTACTTGTACCGCATGCTACAGCGTCAGACATCGCAGACACATTTGAAGATAAAAAGGAGTGGGAAGAGATGTCGGAAACGCCTACGCGTATGATGGCAACGAATATGGGAAAAATGAATGCCTCTGTCTCACACATACAAAAGCCAAAAGCATTGAGTCAAAGGAGAAGGGCCTCTGTGATGGCGACACCAGACCTGCTGCCATTCAATGAGACTCCGGCACTCCGTACTGTCTCAACGCGTCGCCGCGGTCGCCCAAGAAAAGAAGTTTCGAACACTTACGACTCAGGAGCAGTTCTTAGTACCCGTGCCAAGGTGGCGCCCAACAAAGGGCAACTATCGAATAGAGTAAACCACGCAAATGTGTCCATCGCGGAGAATATTGCCCTAAAGCCACAGCGGCGCAATGCATCCGCAAAAAAGAATCAGACACAAGAGGACAAAACCGTAAAAGGTTTCCTTTTGAAGGGTGCAGAAGAGTATTTGACATTAAATAAGAAAAATAATGCTGGGAAACCCCGTCGCAGTCGTGATACAGAGAAGTATATTCTCAATGAAGCGTCACACAATGGGACGCCGGCCAGAACTCGACGCCGTGGTCGCCCGATAAAAACCCAGTTTTTAGTACTTTGACTTTTATAAAAAGAAAACCGTCATATCATTCGTCGGCAATTGAATGTAAATGAATGTTTGAGTGGGTGGACTCTTTAAATAACCACTACCGGGGTGCTATTGAGCTTCGCTTTCCCCCATTATATACTTGCGCTATTGACTATTGCCTTAATATTTTTCTATCTATCTGTATATTTATTTGTTTATAGATTACACTCTCCCGGTATATATATATATATATATATATATGTAAATAATTATTCATTTGTACATGGATGTAAAATTACAAAACGTCGTAAACTGTAGTTAATTTTTTTTTTTTGCTTACCTCTTTTTTTGGTTTTTGTTGTACACTTTTATTTTTTCTTCTTGCTTTTCTTTTTTTTCTTCCAAGGACTTTGAGAAGGTAGGTCTTGGTGACGCTTAGGCACAAGTCGTCTTTGCCCACCTTTTACATTTTCTACCTTTATCTCCGTTTTTTTCTTTTTGCGTTTTATTCAACGCCTATTTTATATATATATATATACATTTTCTGAGAGGAAACCAACAACAAGGAATCAGCACTAGTTGCGTAGAGTAACGAAGAGTTCGAGATTTCATTTTGATTTTTTTTTGACGACACTGAACTCAATATCAGTACAATAAGCAAAGAAGGAAGAAATAAAGAGTAAATATATTTTGTTGTTGTTTTTGCTGTTTTTTAAAAAAAAAAAAAAAATGTGGCGTATTTGCATTAATAAAACTAGTTGTGGGCTTGGGCCTATGTACGCCCCACACCAGGCGGCATGTCTGTATGCCGCACGTTGTGTTGCCTCCTATCCGACACCAGGCAACGCACGTAAGACAAAGGTCAGCCGCAAGAAGTACAACTATCTCACAAATCAACGCCTTGTTGAAAAAGACAAGGAGTTGCGTAATCGGCGATTGATTCGAATTAAGGATGATGTGTTTTTTCATAAGCGTTTAAGCTTTCGGGAGTCTATTAAGAAAGGAGTGGAAGAGGATATCCGTTATTTCCCTGAAAAACTAAAGACGTTTATATTCTTTAAAAATAAAGGTAGTAAGGTTGTCAACACATCCTTTAATGGCTCCCGTAAACTTCCTAGTTGGCTGACTCACCGCATTCTCTATCAAATGGAGGCGGAGATACTCAAACCCGCAAACCGAGAGCATCTCACCAAACTTATTGAAAGTACGGGAGTAAAACCACCGACGGCAGCAGAATGGCAACGTTTTACGGATAAAAAGGGAAATATTAACATCAACCTGTACTATCACAAGAATGTAGAACGACTCATTCGCGGCTTTTGCCTTAAACTAAAGACACCTCCATCATTTAGGACACTGATAGCCTTTGCAACTGTGAATCGAAATGATTTTAATGTGTGCCCGCCAAATAGGAATTGGTCGTTGAGCCAAGGACCTGTTCGCACGGATGAATTTGTGGAGCGTGGCGCTGAAAAGACTAAGCGCGATATGATCAATGAGATTGCAATGTATCAGCGCCCTAGTGTGATGAAAGCCTTTGCAAAGTTATCAGATGCGGAGAAGGAAGCCATCGCAACAAAAGCCGAGGCACGGCGAAAGGAACTTCGCCGTGAGGTTGAGCAGGAACGTATTTTCGCAGGAAAAGTAATGTGTGGTGTATGGGCCCTAAAGGAAATCCGTGCCATTGTAACCCCTGTCTTTACATACTATCACGAACAATACTATAAGGCTTTGGTGCGTCATGGGGGAGCTGTGGATGTCACCCCGCCCTCCGCCCGACGCGAGTCACCGCAGTGGTTTGATCTCACAAAGGAGCAGCGACTGTCGTATTATTGCTTTTCTTGTCTCATGGATCCAAAACCTGTTGGCGGAGCTCATCTCTACGCGCGCTATTCCACACGTGACTACGGGATCGCGCGTGATGTAGCGATGGAACGGTGGGCAGAACTGACAGACTTGCAAAAGGCTGCAATTAATTTTTGCTTTTGCGCTCCAATCACCCCACCGTTGCGTTGTGCCTCGTCATTTCGCAAATTTTATGCAATGCAGTGCCGCCGGCACGGACTTGTGATCACAGGAAAGGTGTGTAGCAATCGTGCATTCCTCGCACGTGTACGAAAAATGTGGATGGCGATGACCGCAGATGAGCGCGCACAGTATCAGGACACCGCTGCCTTTGCGTCAGTTTTCCCTCTACAGCCGCCGCAACAATCGGCCTCCGGCAGTAGTATGCTTAGCAATGACACGGCGAGTGGTGATGAGGCAAACGCAACACATTTAGAGGTGAATGGCAGCCGTGGTAGCAGTGGGGTGGAAAGCAGCGAGGAAAACGATGAGTACAGGTCAAAAGAAGAAGATTCGTTTTACTTTAAAGATGAAACTATCGACAATGACGAGGAAGTCCACACTAGTGAAGCCGTGAACGATGGGAGTAGGTGCACTGTCGTGTATGAACCAGTACCACGACATGAGACTAGTCAATTGGCCTTCACTATTTAGGACACTAGAACAGCGACGCGTGTACAAGACAACATTGAAAGACTCTTAGACAAAAGAAAGTACTGCATTTAGAAAAGGTGCGCATCTTTATTATTATTATTATTATTATTATTATTATTATTTGTACTGAATTTTTTTTTTTTATTGAAAAGAAATAAAGCTAGAACGAGCAAAAAGCAGTGCAGTCCGTCAGATATGCCCTGTGCCTGTAGCACAGCGAACGGTATAACCACACGCACGCACACACAAAAAAAAAAAAATTAAAAAAAAACATTACGACGGTGCTCGTATCGTTTCTCTGTTTATTTAAGTATTTGGGGTTTAAACCCATGTGATATATATATATATATATATTTAATAATTCATTTTTTTTTTTTCGTTCATTTTTTCTTTTTCGATGAAGCGCACTATGAAGTCGATAGACCGGCGTTGCTTAAGCCAACATTACTTTGACTGCCACTGTGTAGTGTAGCTCCTGCACACTCGTGTAGATTTGCAAAGCGGTCTGCGCACCGCAGCGGACTCCCCATTTTTGGTTTTTATTTTATTTTTTATGTCTTAAATTACTACTACTACTGCTGCTGCTAGGCGCTTATTGCAGTTTCGGAAAGGGACATTGCGGTACAACAGACCCGAGTGGATATTGTTCAATGGCGAAGATTCTTCAGTGCAGGAAGTGCATTGTATACTAGAGTGAGATTGGATCTTCTGTCTCGTTCTCTCTCTTTCTTTTCTGCGTGTGTGGAAAAAGGGGATTATTGTTTAAAGGGCAAAAACAGTGTGCCCTGCTTGTTTTTTTTTTTTTTTTGTGTGTGTGTACAATAGTGTGTCTAATTTCATGAGGGTGTTATTTACGAATAATTTTGGGTTTTAACTGAAATTATTATTATTATTTCTTATCATTTATATATTGCGTTTTTTTTTTTTAACCTTTTGATGTGTTCAGTTGTTCTAACGTGTCTTTCAGCAGTAGATCTTCACTGCAAGCAAGGAGGAGGGTGGGGAGGAAGAAAAAACATATATATATATATATATATACTGTTTGGAAAGAAAAATTGACCCAGGTAAGAAAAAAAAGTAAATGGATGAGCCCGATGAATTACGGCAACGCGAGATCAATAAAAGCGCAAATGAGTTAGTGGAAAGATTCGGATGCAGCTACAGTGTGGCTCACAAATCCGTCACGCGCTACTGGCCCACAGTGCGTATGAGTGTTGAGAAGATGAGCCGGAGGCGGCGTCCTTGCATTGTTGCGCTGGAGTTCTTTGCTTTGCAACGGGACTATATCGATACTCTGCGCACAGCCATGTTACCATTGGAGGGAACGTTGTTACCTTGCTTTCGCCCGGAGGAATTGCACAAACGAAGCAACGGCTGCACGGAGCTCACGTGGGCTGAAGTGGCCCATCACGTAAACAACGGCCCTGGTATAGAAATATTCTTTAGCAACGGCAAACGAGGGATCGCGCCTAGCGTTTCAGCGTACGAAAGCTTTTATCAAAAAATTATTGAAGAGGGCGTTACGAATGTGGTGGGATTTATCACTGCCGTGGACGGTATGGTCCCGTTATTGGATTATTTGCATGTCCGACACTTTGGCGGGGCATCACCGCTTCCGTCCCTTCCATCCAACTTTGTCGACGCTTCTAGTGAAGTGGAGATACATCAACATTTGTTACAAGCCCCACGGCATCAAAATGCAGTGCATCGTACTCGTATTTTGTTTGGGAATAGCGTGGAGACTTCGATTTCGCATCGACAGAATAAAGCATCGATGCAAATGGCGCTTAAAGCAAAAGGTCTTGCGCACATTCATGGCATCTCTGCTCATGGATCCCTGGAGGCCCAAGAGAAAATGCTTTCTGCAGGTATTTTCTTTCCTGTTATTGTAAAACCTGTGAGTGGTGCCGGCTCTGAGTTTGTTACACTTTGCTATGATGCCGAGGACGTTGATGCGGCCTTTGCCATTTGCCAAAATGTGAAGACAATGCAACAAACCGAGGCATCCCATATGGTATTGCAGGAGTACATTGAGGGCGCGGAGTATGTCGTAAACACTGTGAGCTATCAGGGAAGACATGTTGTATCTGATGTGTGGAAAAGCTGGAAGTTTCCAGTAGACCTGTATAGCACACGCCTGCGTCAATCTGTTGAAGAGGAGATGAAACTGGAATATCACCGCACGCGCATTGAACAACCACCAAAGCGTGTGCACACCACTGCCCTCTTGTACGATCGTGTGGAGTTTGTGCATGATCTTGCCGACCACGCGGCGAGTGACGAGGAGCGGCGTGTCGTGGACTACACACTGCGGTGCCTCGATGCCCTTGGCGTGCGGCAGGGCTGCTCCCACTGCGAAGTGCGGATTGACGAGCGGCCGGGCAGTGCGAGGCGCGGCTCTCCTGTGCTCATTGAGCTCAACGCACGCATGCTTGGCGACACCCCGCGGGCGACGGAGCTGGTTGGGTACGATCAGTACATGCTGACAACGTATCTCGCGCTCTGCGCTGCGGCGCTGCCGGAGGACAAGTTCGGCACGGACAGTGACAGCCGCGCGCGACTCCCATGGCCACCGGCTCCGCTGCTCTATCGATCCCTTGTGTCCTGTGTGACGCGACATGTCGTTTTTCTTCGTGCCGTGGAAGAAAGCTGTGTTTGTGTAAAAGGAGTCCGCGGGATTAAAGCGCTCCCGACATTTAAATTTCTCACGCGTGACACTATTTTTGATGAGCCAAAGAAACAAAGCAGGCCTCTGTATGTGTGTATGACCACAGATCTTCTTACTTCGCCTGGTGCATGCGTGATGGAAGGGACAGAGGCTGACATTCGTCGCGACACGGCGTATATTCGTCGTGTGGAGAACAAAGATCTTAGCGAATGGGAATCTCTCATTGACGCAGCGTGTGAGTTTGAGACAACTCTAGCAGATGCCGCAACTACTACTACTACTAGTACTTCAATTGTGCAGGGCGAACGGGTCAAATTTAACACAAGGGACGAACAGGTATCCAAGGAATACGTGCGAAGAGAAGCTACTCAGCACGAAGTTGAATCGTATTTCTTTTCAATGCAAGAGCCGCCACTTTTTGTTCCTTCTACTTTAGTCATGAAGCTCCGAAAGATTGGCATTCAATGCCTTATCACTGATAGGAATTAAAGCGAAACGCAGTGACGTGATGATTGTGGAGACAACAAAATAATATGAAAATCGTATGAGTATAAAATTTCCTGTACTTAAAAGGTAAATGAGAAGGGAAGATGAAAATGTAGGATAAAATGTACAACATTTTTATCTTTTTTTTTTTTTTTTTTACCTTTTCACAGTGACTGGCGCGCGATGTAATATCCTTATAATGTGATGATCATAAGGTGAGCGAGGGAATGTGGAAGAAATCAGATTACAAGGATACAATAAAAACAAAGAAAAATGGGATCAAAAACCCTTGGATGTATCTTATATTGATGATATAGGATTTTGCTTTTTCCCTTTTCGTTTGTTGGCTACAAAAGACAACACTTTCCTTTTGGATTGTTGCTTATTCTTTTATTCCTTCAAGCGTTTATACAATGTATTGTATTTCATCAAGTTTTTTTTTTTTTTTTAATTTTGCTTTTGTGTTGTGGCTTACTTTGAACCTTGAAGAGTTTAAAAAGCTTAACATGACAGTTAGTTCGCAGGACATGGTTCTGTAATCCTCTAGGGAAAAAAAAAACAAAACAAAAATAAAACAAAGAATCAGAAAAGATACAATTGGACGCGACAATTGCGGTTGCAGGGTTTCCGTGTTTTGTTTTTTTTTTGCCATTTTATTTTTCTCTCTCTTTTTTTTTTTTTTTATCTTTTCGCTGTTCGTTTATTTGCTCACCACAGGATACATTGGTCGGGAAAGAAGATTGTGTTTTGGTCCTCTTCTTTATTCTGAAAGGCGAAGTGTGTGGCTTTAGATCAATGAGAGGAGAAAAAAAAAAAAAAAACAGGTAATTCGCAGCACATCTCATTGCGGATGTGGTATTGAACGTGACTCGTCATTTGCGTTTTCTTACGAAATATATCATTACCTTTTTTTTTTTTTCTTTGTTTCTCTCTCGAAATGCAAACTCAGGTTTGCTTCACGCATGTTTTTTTTTTTTTTGCCATTTTCACTCTTTGTTTTTTTTTTGTTGTTGTTGTTGCTCTCCATCCTGTGGTGTCTCCGCATTTTCTTTTCTTGCGCACTGCTCTCTGGTGTTGCGCTCTTACTTTGCTGAAACGATCACAGAGAAGTTTGGTTTGCAGAGGCACTCGCGTGACTCTTTGCCAAAAGTTTTTTTTTTTTTTTTTTGTGTGTGTCTGTGTTGGGGTTAGGGGGGAGCCGGGGACTCTTTACACGAATGGTCGAGCATTGCCGGAAAAGTATCCGCCGCGGGTTGCGCTTGTGGAGCAAATGGGTTTTGTCCATCGAGGAACTCTGTAGAGGCCGTATATGAAACGAATGATTGCAACAGTTTTGGGAGTTGTTTCATAACAACAAGAACAACAACAAAAGCAAAAAATAAGAAGAATAAGAAGAACGCTAGCGCAAGGTGATGCCCTCCTTATTTGGTATTCGTCGGGTTTGTATATATCTTGTGTGTTTTTTTTTTTCTTTTTTTTAGTTTTTTTTTTTACATATTTATATATATATATATATATTGTGGTCGGCATGTTTGCGTTGGGAGCTTTGAAAGGATACTGATGCTCTTTTTGTTTTCCACGTCCATATATCTTTCTTTTTGGTTTATTTACATTTTTATTGTTGTTGTTTTGATTGACGAAGAAATTGCCTAATATTATCCCTCATAGCAACCAGTGAGCTCAGTCCTGAGTGAACGAGAGGAAAAGCAAAAAAAAAAAAAAAGACTAAAGAGAAAATTGAATAGGAACAACAATAGAAAAATAAAATAATTCAACAAACGAACAAACAAAGTTGAATTAATTCCGCGTTTGAGATAATGACAGCTGCGAAGGATACCGATAGCACAACGCGGCTGAGTTTAGACTCCGTCATTGGGTACGGCGGTCGCATTCCGAACAGTCTCATTGCTCATCCTGACGGGCAACACTTAATCTATGCACTCGGTGCCTGTATTGTCGTTCAACGCATAGATGAACGTTCTGCTTCAGATTTCATGTACGGCCACAATGATACGATCAGCTGTCTTGCCGTGAGTTCGAGCGGCCGCTTTGTTGCATCGGGACAGGTAACGCATCCAGGATCACAGGCAGATGTTTGTATTTTTGATTTTGCAGAGCGTCGCATGATTCATCGTATGCTCTTACACAAAGTGAAGGTGCAGGCACTGGCTTTCTCCAAGGACGAAGCGTTTCTCGCTTCTGTGGGTGGTTTAGACGATAAGGCTGTCGTTGTGTGGGACGTGGCCACCGGCCGACCGATCTGCGGTGCCCCAGCACATAACACGGAGTCATTGGCCGTTGCCTTCTTTAACAATGACAATGACAAGCTCATCGTTTCAGGTGTTGGGTTTTTACGTGTATGGACAATTGACCATGAAAAACGCAAGATGCATCCGGAGGATGTCAACATGGGTAACATTCGCCGTTCTATTACTTGTATTGCTGTTGAGGCTACGGATCGCTATGCATACTTTGGTACATCTACCGGCGATGTGCTCTGCGTCCTGCTGGAGCGCAGTGCCAATACATTCAAGATGAGCGGTCCACAGAAGAAAATTCCAGGCGGTATCACTTCAATAATCCTTAACAACACTGGTGATGTATTGACGGGGAGTGGATCTGGTGAGTTAACACTGCTCTCAAAGATCAATCTCACTATTCTGAGGCACGTGAGTTTGCGGGGAGCTGTGACTGGTATTGTCGTGACACCTGATGGATATCACATTGGTACAAACGAGAGCAACATGTATTTTGTGGAAGGGGAAAACTTTCGTTCGGAGCTTCGCGTAACATGCCACAGTGATAGAGTGAACGATATTGTGTTTCC
Organism: Trypanosoma boissoni; assembly: GCA_030849725.1. Lineage (NCBI taxonomy): Eukaryota > Euglenozoa > Kinetoplastea > Trypanosomatida > Trypanosomatidae > Trypanosoma > Trypanosoma boissoni. The sequence goes on from JASANW010001272.1 coordinate 22,497, forward strand.
TTCTGGATTCAGTGCCGTCTTCGCGACGTGCTGCGGCTCGGAGATTAGAGTTTGGAATGCGGCCAAATGCATTGAATTGTTGCGTATTCAAATTAATGGTCTCATATGTAACTGTTTGCAGTTTACTAAGGATGGTTCTTTGATAGTTTCTGGGTGGGATGACGGCAAAGTACGCGCTTTTGGGCCACAAACAGGCAAATTAGTTTTTGCGGTAAATGATGCCCATAAACGGGAAGGTATCAAAAATGTGGTTGGGTCAGCATGCGGTGTAACAGCTGTCTGCGTTGACAACTTGTCACATCGTGTGATTACTGGAGGCGCAGATGGAATCGTACGTGTGTGGCGCGTGGCGGGTCGCAATTGTATTCTTGAGTCTTCTATGAATGAGCACAAGTCCACCGTAAACGCCATTTGTATTTCTGAGGATAACACGGAGTGTGTGAGTGCCAGTGATGATGGCAGCTGCATCGTATGGGACCTAACGCGGTACATACGCCGAGACGTTATTTATTCACAGACGAGGTTCCGCGCTGTGGAGTATTACGTAGACGAGAGTCAACTTTTAACGACTGGTGTGGACAAGATGATTACATGGTGGGATACCGTGGACTGCGGCGCTATTCGTGAGATTCCCGGAAGTAAAACCGGGGAAGTGAATAGTCTGTCCATCTCTGCAGACGGCCGTTTCTTTGTCACCGGAGGCCTTGACCGCATCGTAAAGGTATGGAGCTACGAAGAGGGCGTTTGCATTGCCATTGGTTTGGCCCACAGTTGCGACATCACTAAAGTGCGTGTGTCGCCGGACTGCAAAAAGATTGTTTCTGTCGGGGACGAAGGTGCCATTATGGTCTGGTCCGTCGGGGACCTGCAGATCAACGCCACATAGAGGAGAGTGAAGCTCTAGTCCCACAGTGTGAGCTCTGTGGACACAGATGGAAGAAGAAAAAGAAAAAAAAAAAAAAAGGGTGGGGGAGGGAAAGAACGTACTCCCACTCAGCTACGCATACGCACGAAAACAAAAACAAAAACAAAAGAAAACAAAAAACAAAAAAAAAAGGAGAGGTGGAAGAACGAAAAAAAAAAAAAAAACATACACAAGACATGAAAAAAAAAAAAGAAAGGAAAATGACGTAGATTGAAGCTCTTTTATTTCACTCGCCTACTGGTGGAATAAGAATGCGGTGCATTTGAATATTCGCCGCTACTGCCTATTATATTTACCGGTATTTCAACGGTTACTGTAGAGAAGCAAGGTAAGTAGAAGGATAAAAGATAGAGCGGCGAAAGAGTTTGAGAGTGTCGTATGGGCGCAGCAGTTTGAGAAAGAGAAGAGAGAAAGAGACACGACGGGGGAGAAAGAGGATAATGGTGGAAGGGTGCAATGAAGTGGTAAAGGGTGAAGTTGCGTTCTCTCCCATTCCTAAATTGTATTTATGTATATCTACCGCTATGCTGCTTTGTGATGCTGTCCCATCTAGCCCTCAACTATTCATTTATTCTTATACATCAGGATAAGCACAACCAAATACCGGATGATGTTGACTTGAATTCAAGAGAAAAGGAAAAGAGATGGAACAAGAGATTTGTGATATATATATATATATATATATATATATATATATATATATATATATATATTATTTTCAGAGAAAAAGTGATAAGTCTTATTGTTGCTCTGTTTGTCTGCGCTGGAGACCTACTCCGCAGCTATGTAAGTGCTGACTGGTAGCATGTATGAAAACTGTATAGGGTGGATAAGCCGTAGTTTTTTTTTCTATACATAAATATGTATTACTATTCGATATGGAGATAACACAAAATACATGTACTTTTGCTAAGGCTTTTTATTATGTATATATATATATATATATGTATATGGGTTTTTTTTTTCTTTTCTTTAGACCTCTGTCTGGATGATAACACGGAAATGAACTTTAAGCCGAAAAGGGATTATTTTAGTATAGTTCTAGAAAGTTTTTTCCCATAGACAACTTTGTGCTCCAGGATGATCAAATGCACGCCATCGAATCTTATCACGAAACTTCTACGCCTGTTCAGGCTAAACCTATGTGGCAAATTCTGCGGGGAGAGATATTGCAGTACTGCTTGCTTTACACGTAAATGCATGTTTTTTTTTTTTTTTTCCAAACCGCTAACCTCATATACGGTTTGCATTCTATCTTGTCAACTTACGTTTTACTTGTTGATATCGGTTTCCCTTTTTTTTTTTTTGTGCATTTTGAGACCGCCTGTCTCGCTCCTTGGAGTAGTGGCAGAGGGAGTCACTGTGGGATTAAAGTGGTATGCATTGAAAACCTTTAGGGACGTCGTTTACTTGAAGTTGTCCCTAAAAATCTCATGGATGAGTAAAAAAGTTACACATTATTTTTAGGCAATTCGTGCGGAGAGAATCAGAGGTTTCGTTATTCCTCTCTTTGGCCTAATCGATGCCATGCATTATTTTTAATGGCGGTGAGTGAAGTTGCAGTGCAACTTGTGTAACAGCTTTTGTATAGATTTGACTTTACGTATGCACAAAATGCACAGAGTATTGCGCGGATGTCCAAATCTGTCCGTATCTAGAGCATGAAGGACATCTTACCTCTTGAAGTCGCATTTGCTCTCATTTTTATTGCGTGAATATCTTTTTTGTTTTGTTTTTTGGGTAATCAGTTTGGAGCTTTAGAGGTGATAGTTGAGTATTCTGCTTTACCTCACCGTTACCATTCTGAGACCGTACGCTTTGTCACTATGACCCGCTCTGCACTGGGTGCTGTGGAGTCAGATGCTACCTGGCATTATCGAAAGGGAATTGTAACGATGACACACTACGGAATTGCAGGGGATTCTTGTTTTTTTTTTTTTTTGTTATTATCGAAAAATGGTTTTTTATTTTTTGTTCTCACAATGTGAATACGTACAAAATGTATACATAATTTACATATGCACTACTTGTTCTCTTCGTGACGTTTTAATAGGACTTTTTGCCTACTTCCATTTATTTTCATTTTTTTTTTTTTTGCCTTTTTTTTTTATCTGGTGGGGGACACTTTGCTTTAGTATTATCACTTTGTGTGTGTGTTTTTTTAAATTTAGAACTAAATAGCAATCAACAACAACAACAACAAAAAAGCAAAGTAGAAAAGCCAGAGATAAAAAAAAAAACTCATCGACGCACTATGTTTCGGTTCACTGGCCGCGCCTTGGGGAAGGTTCTCGTAGTCGTCGAGACAAACAAGGCCAAAGTTGTTCAGGCCTCGCTCTCCGCCGTGACGGCTGGGCTCAGAGTCGGCTCTGTCACCGCACTGGTGGCCGGGAAGGACGGGGCGGAGGCGGCCGCGGCGCTGGCAAAGGTGAAGGGCGTTGACGAAGTCCTTGTCGCGAAAGGGGATCAGTTCGACCACGGCCTCGCTGAGGAGTACGCTGCTCTTGTGAACTCCGTCGCGCAGAAGGATTTCACGCACGTGTTTGCGGCGACTTCGGCGTTTGGAAAAGGTGTTATCCCTCGTGCCGCCGCTAAATCTGACGCTATGCCGATCAGTGACATCACCAACATAAAGGATGAATCCACCTTTGAACGTCTCATGTATGCTGGTAACGTTGTCACTGTTGTCAAGTCCTCTGAGAAGATAAAGTTTGCCACTGTTCGCGGCACGGCCTTTGACGCGGCACCGACGGAGGGCGGCAATGCAAAGACATCTGAAGTAGAGGCACCAAAGCCGTATGGAAAGGTAAAGTGGTTGGAAGACCAAGTTGCCACAACTTCGAAGGTGGATCTTGCCGCCGCAAAGACAATCGTAACGGGCGGACGAGGGCTGAAGAACAAGGAGAATTTTAAACTGCTGTACGATCTTGCAGAGCCCCTCAACGCAGCGGTTGGGGCCACACGTGCTGTGGTGGACGCGGGTTACTGCTCAAACGATATGCAAGTTGGCCAGACGGGAAAAACTGTCGCCCCTAACTTTTATTTGGCGTGCGGGGTGTCGGGGGCGATTCAGCACATTTCGGGCATGAAGGACTCAAAGGTGATTGCCGTTGTCAACACGGATGAAGAAGCTCCATTCTTCCAAGTCGCTGACTATGGTCTCGTCGGAGATTTGTTTGACGCGGTGCCAAAACTTACAAACATGTTGAAGAAAGAATAATTATTCTCACCCTTTGACTCACTTATACATATGATGGCTAAGGTCCACGATATCTCGCTGTAAAATTAGAGTACATCAGAAAAGGGATAAGAGGACACAGGGATACCTTTTTTGTGTGTGTTTATTTGCGAAAGAATAAATTAAACGAAAGGAAGCGTATTACAGATTTTGAAGTGTGTGAAGTTACATTTGGGGATAGGGGATAGATCGTTGAAAAACAAAACGTGGTCTATTTAAAAAAAAAAAAAAAAACTAAAAAAAAACTAAAAAAAAAAAAAGGTCTATTATATGAGAGTTTTCATCGAAACAACGAAATAGCGGAAATTGAAAATTGTGAGGCAATTCAATGGAGTCATCCAGATGAGAGAGAGAGAAAAAAGGATACTTTTATATATCTGTATCATCTCTTTGAACGGTTTTTATTTTTTATTTTTCCACTCTTTGTGCGTTTTGACAATGTGCAGGAATGGTCACTGCCATGTCAAAAAAAGAAAAATGAAATCGTGGATCTGGCCTCTTATTTCTTTATGTATTCATTGTCAAAGATCGTTTTTTTTTTTTTTTTTCTGTTGTTAAAACTTTTCTTTTTTATCAGGAGCTTCTCTTTTTTTTTTTAATTCAATATGATTTCAAAAAGAAACAAACAAAAAAAGAAATTGTCGATTATACTAATATGTTGCTTGCAGCTAAATTTGTAGAAAGGGATTAGGAGGTGGTCCTTTTTTTTTTTTTTTTGAAGCTACACGGATCGTTTCAGTTACGTTTATCTGAGGCGTATCATTTTGAGCAGTCATTAGTTGTCTTTGCTTTTTGTCTCTCCGTGTGTGTGTGTGTGTTTTGTCTCTTTCAAATGATTTTATTATTATTATTTTGCCGTGTTCGTCATATATTTGTTTCCAAAGCGTGGTTTTTCAACCGGTATTGTATCTTTTTTCTTTGTTATATCATCACCTACACCCAAGATTTTATTCTCTCTTTGATTTATTTGCAACACACACACACACCAAAAAAAAAAAGTATTAAAATAATTACAGTCAGGAAAATAAAAGGAGAAGCTGTGCCCCCTGTGCTTCAAAGATATCTACTAGGACAACAACAACAAAAAAAATTGCTTTGATATTGTTTGAAATGTTTCGCACAGTTCGAATGTACTTGGACAAAGTACCTTACGCCACAATTTTTGGCTACAATGCTATCCTGCAGAGTGTCTTTTCCGCCCCGGTGCACAAGGAGGCAATTGTTGTAGAGATACCTGGATCATCACCAAAGACGTTTACATACGGGATGCTTCAGAAAGATGTCTTGTCTTTAGCGAATATCATCACGCAACGCAAAGAGGCGTTGATGAAGGCGCAGGGCCGCCCCTCACTGAGTTGGGTTCAGGAGCCGCGTCCAGAAGATGTGCGAAGTATTTTCGCCGAAGGGGGAGGCGGATTGTTTAGCTGTGACGTAATGAAGGACGACGGGACGCATAACTCCGCCATTATGGCGAACTCGAGCTATTCGTTTGTCGTATCTTTGCTTGCGTCGTGGTCGCTGAACCAAATGGCGGTTCCTCTCTCCGTTTCACAGAAGTACGAAGGGGAACTCGCGTACATTCTCGAGCACAGCAAAAGCCGAGAGGTGTTGGGCGATGCGACCATTCTGAATGCAAAGTTTCCGCCCGCGTACAACTCTCGCCTCGTGCGACGCCTCTGCGAAGTCGCCGATATCGCCGCGGCGAAGGCCTCGTCACCCGCCACGTACAATGTGGAGTCCCTCTACGACGTTGAGGGTCTGATGGAGCAGATCCACGAACGCAATGATGCGGAGGAGAACGGGTCGCCGTTGCGTCCAGAGCTTCTTCCTAAAGAGGAGGAGCAGGCGCCGATGCGCAGCGCGCAGAATGTGATGGATCGACTTGAGCGGGAAAAGAAAGCGGCGGCTGGGCGAGCGGAGGAGGCTCGACTCGAGAAGGTCTGGGAGGAGTTCAAGGCGCGCAGTGCCGTCACTCATGCCGAAGAGGACTCCGGACCTTGTTATGATTCAGATCATCTTGAATTACTTAATCAAGTTCACCGCCACTGGGTGGAAGAGGTTGCATCGCGGCCAAGCAAGCACGATGACTGTGTTATGATTTACACATCAGGTACGACAGCAAAACCAAAAGGAGCTGTGCATACACACGCCAGTGTACGTAATATGGTGAATGTCCTACAAACAGCCTGGGAGTGGTCGGAGGATGATACAATCTTGCACGTACTTCCCATGCACCATATTCATGGTTTAGTAAACATACTCCTCTGCTCGTTGGCGTCTAAAGCCAGATGCATTCTCACAAAATTTGATGATCCTATTCGAATCGCTCATCGTTTGGAGCGTGGCGATATTACACTATTTATGGCCGTCCCAACTATTTACACAAAATTAATTACAGCCATAAACACAAAAATGTCAAATATTGAGAAGAAGGGTTTTAAAAATGGTGTTTCACAGACTCTTAGGCTAATGGTTTCCGGTAGCGCGGCTCTCCCGACTCCAATACTCCAACAATTTCAAGAGATCAGCGGCCACGCATTGCTCGAACGCTACGGCATGACAGAGATTGGCATGGCATTAGGTCAACCTCTTCGCCCTATTAAAAGCCGTATTCCAGGAACTGTTGGTTATCCACTCCCAACTACTCGTGTCTTTGTGTACAGTCCTTCCGATGGGAACCCTAGTAACGAGAAGAGTGGTTTTGACGCAGTTGGTCAACTTGCCATTGCGTCTGGGTCTCTTCTGGATCGATACTGGTCGAACCCGGAGGCGACGCGGAAAGAACTCGTCACCTGTGCAAGCGGACGGCCGTATTTTGATACAGGAGATAGCGTTGGTGTGCACGGCCAGCCTGACGCAGATTGTGCAGTCTTTACGATTCTTGGTCGGACTTCTGTTGATATTATAAAGAGCCGCGGGTACAAACTCTCTGCGCTGGAGATTGAGGCTGCACTGCTCTCTCGCAAAGACCTATTTTTGGAGGTCGCCGTTCTTGGTTGCAATGACGAGGAGCAGGGAGAGAAGGTCGTAGCCATAGTGGCACCACAGCCAACCGCACTCGAGAAGTGGAAATTGCCATCGAAATTTACGCATGTTGAGACACCGGAACTGAATGAGGAACTGAAAAGAGTCGCTCGCGACTTGATAGCTTATTACAAATGCCCTGAGAGGTTTATTATTGTGCCGGAAATTGAGAAGAACACAACTGGGAAGGTCAACAAGAAAAACTTGAAGATGACGCTGAACCTTGCGTAATATATGGAAATGGTAATTGTAGCTGCTTTTGTGATAATAATAATACATTTTGTTCTTGCTTGCTATGGAATGTTGTTGAGAGTTCGTGTAGCGAAGATTGAGTGGACTGCTATTGGTAGGTCCATGTTGCTTCACCACAAGACGTACGGTTAAAAAAGAAGAAAAAAATCTTATTTTATGAAAAAGGAAGAAAATAACAAGGGAGAGAATGGAAGAAGGGTAAATTGTGACTGTGTTTCTTTATTTTGCCTTGTTTTCCTCTCACAGCTTCCTACACCTTCCGCACTGAGCGAGCGATACAAAAGAATTTGTATGTGTGCATATATATATATATATATGTCATTGTACATTTATTAAAATGGATACACGTTTCCCTATCATTGTGTCTGGTTTTAGAGGGGTTAGGGTTTCCTCTTACATTGTACTTAATGATAGTATTGTGGCTGATTTTTGGAGTTAATTGATCAGTCGAAAATTAAGGAAATTAATAATTAGAGCATTCATGATCATTAATATGAATATATATGATTGACTAATTTTTTTTTTTTGTGCATTTTTCTTTGGCTGTTTTTTCCCCCAGCATACTTCCCTCTGCTTTCCTGTATATATATATATATATATATATATAGCTTTCCAAAAGCTTTATACGGACAAAAATTCTTTACCTCTCATTTTCAATTGCTAGTTTTCTAAACTCTCTGTTCACCAAATTTACCCGGTGTATGCGGCGCGTGTGTGATACGTGTGCTTTCAGTTTCTCTCTCTCACTCTCTCTCTCTATTTCTCTCTCTCTCTCACTCACTCTCTGTCCTTGGCTGTGTCTCTGGTGCCTGTCTGGTGCGGAGGAGGAGGTCTACTTGTGCGCCCGCGATGGCAGTGGCGGTGGATGCGGCTGCTGTGCGGGCTGCGGTGGCAGAGTACCTGCGCGCTGCTGGAATGCCAGAGGTCGCCGCCGCCCTTTCCCCAACGGAACAGTCGAAGGACCTCGTCGTCTCCCCCGTCTCTCCGCCGGGCCTGTGCCCCGCGGCAGAGGACGAGGCGCCCGCCCCGCCCCGGGCCCCGCCCCACCCGCTTGCGCTGCTCCTCGCCCCGCACGCCACTGCGCGCGCAGCAATCGCGCAGCTAATGCGCGGCGGTGATGAGGCCCTTCAGCGCCAGTTTTATCCCGCGCCGCTGCCAGTGCAGGCGGCGCGCCTGGCGCTCCTGCGCGCTCTTCGCGAGCCGATGTGGTCCACGCAGTGCGATGCTGACGACGCGCGTTTGCCAGCGGCGCGTGGTGCGGATGTTTTCTCTGTGCGTGCGGCGACGCTTTGTCAACTTGTTGCCCGTCTGACGCATGTGTGTGTGCTGACGCTTTCCACTCCCGGGGAGTCGCATGTACGCGCGCAGAACTCTTTTACCCGCGCCTTTTTGCGGCAGCATCGGAGCTTTGCGCTCTCGCGGGCTCTTCTCGCGCGGCTGCTGGAGCGATTTCTCGTGCCGCGGCACACTGTATCTCTTGAATTTGAGCACTTTGCTGCGCACGGTGTGGCCGTACATGCCCCAGGCACAACACTCGGGCACAGGCGCAGCGCATCACTGTGGCAGCGCATGTGCTATGCGGTGCAAGTACGCGTATTGTCTGTGCTTGCACTTTGGCTGCGCGTTTACCCGCAGCACTTTGACACTGTAATGCTTGAGGCTGTCGGGGCGTTCCTCGACGACTGCTGTTACCGCCCTCAGGCGTGGGACGATTGTCCATCGCAGCTCGCGCAGCTCGCGGAGAATGTTCGCGCAGAAGTTGTCCGAGCAGCTGTTGCTGACAGGGACAGGCACGCAGTGGCGAATCACACCGATCGCTCGGGGGACGCGAGGCACTATGTGCACCATGCGCCTGTGAGTAACCCTTCCCAAGAGTCCTCCCGCGCGGTTTTGTCTTTTTTTGATGCTTTCTCTATGTCTCGCGTTGCGGCCGCGCTGACCGCGCGTGATCTTTCTCTCTTGTCCGATATGTGCGAGTACGAACTGTTGAGCGCGAGTCGAAGCGCACGCATTGCCTCTTTTGTCCCCGAGCGCGGCCTCCTTGCGCTTCTCGCCTGCGGCGCGGAGCTCTGCGCTTGGGCCGTCTCTGCATTCTTACACGCTGCGCGGAGCGGACTAAAAGAGACTGGTGCCATGCTGCAGCGGCTTGTGGACCTCATGGTCGAACTTCTGCGGTTAAACAATGTGCACAGCGCCGTGGCCGTCATTCGTGCACTGCGACACCCACTTTTGCAGCGCGTTATGCGCAACCCGATTGTACTCGCCGCACTGCCGCCTGGTGCTCTGCGAAGCATAGAGCGGGTGGCCGAAGTCTTTGCTCTGCCAAAGCTGAGCGCCACCGCCACCGCAGCGACTGCCTTCGCAGCGGGGCGAGAAGCGCATGACGCGTACGTGAATGGTATTCCCGACACAGACGTTCACCCAACGGTGCCTGCTTTGCAAAACCATTTGCGCGAGCTGCGCTATTTGCACGCTGAAGTCCCAACATTTCTGCATATACCGGGCGGGGCACTTGACGGGGCGGAGGGCATTATCGCCGTGTACTGGCGGAAGTTTATGCTTGCAGATGAAATTATTGAGCGTATAGTAACGTGGAAAGAAGCAGCAGCAGCAGCAGCGAATGTCTCGCGGGACGTGGAGTGCGAGGATGCTTTTGCGCAGCAGGTAGCGCATGTTGTGCATGATCCGAGATGTCTTGCACGCATGGCGAACGAACTACTAAGTACAATCTAGAATGCTCCGAGTTCTGCGGGTGGCGCTTTTGGTTTTGATCTCTCTTGTTCATAATTATATACTTTTGTTGTTTTCATTTGATAAGTAGATTGCTTGTGTCTATGGTTTTTTTAAGCCTTTTATTTTATGCTGTTCTTTAATCATTTGTACTTTGCAATAATAATAATAATAATAATGAACAGCCATCACGGACTCTTTAGTTGGGATCTTTATTTTTCTCCCTCGGCACTGGCAGCGAGATACAGCTTAGCATCGAACACAAGTATAAGTTCGTATGGATCTCATCATAGAAAGGCATGACAAGTGCAATTGCGAGTAAATAAATTTGTCATGAATTAACTTATACTGTACTCCATGTATAAAGTGAAACTGTATGTGCGTATTTTCGAGGAGGGACATAAAGGTATATCGACGAAGAACAGAGGAGCGCAATGACTAAAAGCTGACCCGCATCAAAGTATGTACAGAAGTTGTGATTCATTTTACTTGGCACTGTATATATATTGGGAAACGAACTAAGGCTTGTGAAAGGGTCTGTGTAGCATACTAGTGGTATGAAGCAGAGGATGGTATGATGACTGTAGAGAGGCAAAGTATTGCTCACCAGTGGAATTATACCTGTATTCGTGCAGCTGCCCACAGACTCTCTGCTATTCAATCCGGTTTACGGATTAAAAGTGCAGGAATTCACCCAATGTGTGTGTCTGTCGCACTTGATATACCCCAAATCTACTGTTTCAAAAGTGTCTTTAGCGCCGATGTGGTTATATATGTTTATGCATCCCCAATTTTTTTTTTTTTTGTGAGATGCACAGCACGCCACCCTTATCGATAGATAAGTTGTTACCGTTGCGAATATTTTGCCGCAAATGGTTGCGCACATTCTATACAGAATTCGTGTAATGGCGGACACGATAGGACATGCACTTGGGGTCTCATTTTAGCAGTGTGAAGGACCTTGGCATAGTTTCCATAAAGAACAACGCGTGCGGGGAGAGTCTTTAGTATTTACCATTGGTGACAAGTGACTTAAGCCTTGAGGCAATAAAGAGACTCCACGGTTGCACCAGAGCTGCGAGGGTGAAGTTTGAGGATGAGATCGGTCACTCGATCTTACTTACGACTGGCGCGTTTTGCAGCTTAGAATTTCTTTCGCGTAACTCTCGGGACAAGGTAGAATCTGTGGACTGGGGTAACATTGCTATATGCTTTTTTGTGCGCTACTTGAAAGCCTGTGCTTCGCTATGCTGATATATATATATATATATATATATATATATATATAATTTTTTTAATAGTGTTTTTGAAGGGATTTTGTGTGCTTCCGATGGCATGGAAAGTGGAGCCTGCAGAACCCATACTTTTTGGTGAGTTTTTATGCTGTGGTTTAAACATTCTTCGATTTCGTTTGCAAATCCCGGTGAAGCTTTGGTGAACTATTACCCAACGACTCTCTTGTCAATGGAAAGGAGGTGCTTTTGTGGTAAAGTGCAATTGGTGCTTTGGAACACTATCGGAATTGGATCCCAATGCCTTAACAGTGCATGTTTCATTGCGTATAGGAAAGAATGTCTCTATGGCTCTCTATAAGTTCGCTTTATGAGCGATACACTAAATTAACGCCTAATTGGAAGCGCAGAATGGTACGAGTTAGCCGAAATCAATAAATTGTAGCACTACTATGAACATAAAAAAAGGCAGTGTTGTGTGCTTTTGCTACAAATTTAGTTTAATTATTGATCAGTACATGGAGAAAAAAGCGCTCAATTATTCTATATTGTGGATTTGATGCAAAAAAAAAAAAAATATTGATCAATTCATTTATAATGAATTGATAGAGGATGGGTCTAATTCGTTAGAAAACTTACTATTTTTGTGAGGTTTATCGGCTATACTGTTTACTCTTTTACTGGTTTTGTTTGTGCGAGTCGTCATTTGGTATCGGACCTGATTTTTCTTTGATTTATTGAGAGCACCCTACGATTGTTTTCATTGACATAATCTTATCCATCACATGGTTTTTTTTCTAGTTGTTGTATGTTCCTATCTTACGAAAGGCTCTTCTTGGTAGAGCCTTTAATGGGTTAGTAGAGCTCTTGTGTATTTAGGGTACACACTAGAGATTGCTGCAATTATTGCATTGGAGCGCTTCGTAAATACATTAATTTATGTAAATCTCGAAAAGGAGTTGTGCTTTAGTATTGCTATTATCTCTTCATTGTATTTTTTTTTTTTTAGAATTGTACATTTATTGAGTTTTTCTTAATCACTACGTTGTTTTGTTTTAAAAAATGATAAAATAATACTATTCATACTGTGAAGGCAAAAACTGAAGCGAATACTTTTAGACGGTAATTTGCTGAATTGATTTACCTGAATATTTCTATACAAATATATACATTTATATATATATATATATATATATAAATATGAGGGAAAGTGTTACAATAGCATTGCCTTTTGAGTGAACTCTGTGTATAAAAATGCTCTTATTTTTTTTTTGTCTTCTTTTAATCGATATAACTGGAAAAAAAAAAAAAAGTAAACTTCTTTTCTTCTTTTTGGTGATAGTAGAATTCGTCATGCGTTTTGGTTTGGCTGCTGCTGTTGCTGCTACTGTAGCGCTTGTGGGTTTACTCAGCCTAGATGGCACCCTCGCTCTCACCGCAGAGGAGGCCTGTCTTGCCCGGCTATACCCGCAGAGTGCAGGGTTCTACGGGGCGCTTGGCGCCACTGTGGCTCTTGTCTTTGCGAACCTTGGATCCGCGTACGGTGCCGCAAAGGCTGGCGTTGGGGTTGCCCATCTGGGTTTGGCTGCGCCAGACAAAATAATGCGCGGAATCGTCCCTGTTGTGATGGCGGGAATTCTTGGGATATATGGTCTTATAGTGGCAGTCATTATTAATAACAATATCAAAACGGAACCAAACACATATTCGGTATTTTCGGCTAATTTGCATCTCGGTGCAGGGATGGCAGCGGGGCTCGCGGCCCTGGCGGCAGGACTCTCGATTGGTGTTGTTGGCGACACTGCGGTGAGAGCTTACGGTAAGCAAGATCAAATTTTTGTGGCTATGGTGCTGATGCTTATTTTCTCTGAAGCCCTCGGCCTTTACGGTCTTATTATCGCGCTCCTCATGAATAACCAGGCGAATAGATACGGTGCACTTTGCACAGCTTAGTAGTTTAAATTAGCAAAAGAGCAGAGGGATGTGAGAATCGTTACTGAGACAGTTGCAATATCGCAAAAAAGCGAGAATTATGAGGTGAAAGGAAAGAAGAACGAAAGTTATTTTGAGTGTAGTGCTACGCGTTCCGTGTTGCCATGTGATTTTGCACGAAAATTATGCCGAAGAGAAGTTAGACATCCTGTTACCTTCTTCTTTTGTCTTTGACTGAACATAATTATTATACGAAATATTTTTTGTTCGCAAGTTATTTTTTTTATACACATTCACACTAGAGTCAGTGGCAGTAGGATTTCAAAACAGCACTGGGCGTGCAATGTCCCTCACATGTGCCTTCGATGGGTGCTCCCTCTTGACATACTTAGCTATACCTGCTTGCGATCACTGCGGTAAACGAATGTGTACGAAACACTTACTTCCTGAATCACACGGATGCAGAGATGCCGCAAAAAATACGGCGCAACGTAAGGCCACCGATGACGCTGCGGAAGTGCGAAGGCAGCGCAAACATATTGGCAACGCCGACGCAAAGGCACGTTTGGATCGCCGTAGGGAAGAACTTGCGGCACAACGACGGAAAAAATCTCCAAAGAGAAAACAGTAATGGTTGTTCGTCAGGAACGTTGAATAAAGAAGGACTACACTTTTTTGAAAAAAAAAAAAACCAGTAGTTATTTTTTTTTTTTTTTCGAGTTCCTGTTTTTATTGAGTTTTTTTTTTTTTTTTCTGTTGTGTGTGTTTGTGGTTTAGCGATTGTTGGAGATGACGCTGTGTCTTACTGTTGTATTTTTTTTTTTAATCTTTTCCTTTAAGTATAGCAAGGAATCCAGAGTACTCTTCTCTTGCTTTCTGGTTCCCTTGACACTTTCAATATTAGCTGAAAGCAACGGTTCTCTTATCTACAACTGCGATAAGGTTACTTAATCATCTGAAATGGTGTTCACCCCTGCATCACACAGTGTTGGTGCGGGAGAGGATCGTAATGCCTTTATTAACCATGAGGGAGGGTATTGGTTGAATCCCGTACCGCATGGTGCTTCCCTCATGCAGAGCACACGCACCGGTGCAAAAAAGTTCGAATTGATTGATCCTTTTGGCAATCCGAAGCGCCGCGATCGTCCAGATCTTTTCGGTAAATCTCGTTATGGTACTGGAGTAAACAACAGTCAAAATCCCTCACAAATGGCCGATAGAGCCAACGGAACGCATGGAGACTCTGCGGGTGTTTCGGGAAAAGAATACGATGACTCACAAGACGGTGCGAATGCCGCAAAGGACAATGAAGCCATTGGTATGGACACTGGAAAGGACAGTCAAGACAGAGAGAATGCCGTTGATACAGACACGGGAAAGGACAGTCAGGACAAAGGAAATGCCGTTGATAGAGACACGGGAAAGGACAGTCAAGACAGAGGAAATGCCGCTGGCACCTCTGGCGATATGGATGGCCCTCAAACAGATGCCAATGGTGCGCCAGGTGATGGAGTGTTGTACGGTGAAGGAACAGGCAATACGGAAGGCTCTCAGTCTGCAAGTCAAAAGAAACCTTTTTCGAAGGAGGACCTCATGCGGGATAAGCTTCCATTAGATACCGCCAACCCCGAGCGTCGCTTGGCTCATCCTGGCAATCACACCGAACGCATTCTACCCGCCGGGGGCTCCACGTACAACGGTAATGTGAAAGAAGAGTGGACGGCACCCCGTGCGTATCAGAATACCTACATTCGCCTTGCGCCAGTGTACGAAAGCACAACACACTATCAGCTTCGCACAGGACGGTTCTATACAGAGGACGAGGCTCCGCAACATGATATGACACTACCCACAAAAACCTCCCTTTACAAAAGAGAGTGGTAAAAATGTACAGCTCACCAAACAAATAGTAACAAACATACAAGAAAACAACTGTTGCTTACAATTACTCAATATCTAGAATGTCTTGTCATAATGTAAACAAGAGCATGCGACAATACTACATGTAGCTCAAAAACACAAATACTTTTCACGTATAATAATACCTCAAGAAAAACAGAAGTTACCAAAATTACATTTACTTAACATAAACAGCCAATCATTTTTTCCTCACCTTTTTTCTGCATAATAAATTGCTCAAATCACAACACTTAGAAAGAACTACTGGTAAATGGTACGGACGCACTTTGCGGCGCTGCTTGCGCTTCTGTGCGTTGCAGCTGTGGTGCTAGCGGCGCCTGATGGCTCCGGAAAGGTGGAAGCCCCGTGCGTGGGCATCGACCTCGGGACGACCTACTCGGTGGTGGGTGTGTGGCAGAAGGGCGATGTGCACATCATTCCGAACGAAATGGGCAACCGCATCACCCCGTCTGTGGTAGCCTTCACGGACAATGAGCGCCTCATTGGCGATGGTGGGAAGAACCAGCTGCCACAGAACCCGACCAACACCATCTATGCAATCAAGCGCCTGATTGGACGTAAGTACAGCGACGCGACGGTGCAGGCCGACAAGAAGCTGCTCTCGTACGAGGTGGTGGCTGACAAGGACGGGAAGCCCAAGGTACAGGTGGAGGTTGGCGGGAAGAAGAAGCAATTCACATCGGAGGAGGTGAGCGCGATGGTTCTGCAGAAGATGAAGGAGATTGCTGAGACGTACCTGGGCGAGAAGGTGAAGAACGCCGTGGTGACTGTCCCTGCGTACTTCAACGATGCGCAGCGCCAGTCCACAAAGGACGCGGGTACAATAGCAGGGCTCAACGTGGTGCGCATCATCAACGAGCCGACAGCGGCTGCCATCGCGTACGGACTGAACAAGGCGGGCGAAAAGAATATCCTCGTGTTTGACCTT
This sequence comes from Trypanosoma boissoni, assembly GCA_030849725.1. Taxonomy (NCBI): domain Eukaryota; phylum Euglenozoa; class Kinetoplastea; order Trypanosomatida; family Trypanosomatidae; genus Trypanosoma; species Trypanosoma boissoni. The sequence continues at coordinate 38,678 of JASANW010001272.1, forward strand.
GGTGGCGGCACCTTCGATGTATCCCTGCTCACAATTGACGAGGGCTTTTTTGAAGTTGTGGCGACAAACGGCGACACCCACCTTGGAGGCGAGGACTTTGACAACAACCTGATGCGCTACTTCGTGGATATGCTGAAGAAGAAGAAGAAGCTGGACATCAGCAAGGATCAGAAGGCACTTGCGCGCCTGCGCAAGTCGTGTGAGGCGGCAAAGAGGCAGCTGTCGTCGCACCCAGAAGCTCGCGTGGAGGTGGACAGCCTGACTGAGGGTTTTGATTTCAGCGAGAAGATTACACGCGCCAAATTTGAGGAGCTGAACATGGAGCTCTTCAAGGGAACTCTCGTACCCGTACAGCGTGTGCTTGAGGACGCGAAGCTTAAGAAGAGCGACATTGACGAGATTGTGCTTGTTGGTGGCTCCACGCGTGTGCCCAAGGTGCAGCAACTGATCAAGGACTTCTTTGGCGGTAAGGAGCCGAACAAGGGCATCAACCCCGACGAGGCTGTGGCGTATGGCGCTGCAGTGCAGGCCGCGGTGCTGACTGGCGAGAGTGAGGTGGGTGGGCACGTTGTCTTGGTTGACGTGATTCCGCTCTCGCTCGGCATCGAGACCGTCGGCGGAGTCATGACGAAGCTGATCGAGCGCAACACGCAGATCCCGACCAAGAAGAGCCAGGTCTTCTCGACGTACCAGGACAACCAGCCGGGTGTGCTCATCCAGGTCTTCGAGGGCGAGCGACAGATGACAAAGGACAACCGCCTGCTTGGTAAGTTCGAGCTGTCCGGCATCCCGCCAGCGGCGCGCGGTGTTCCGCAGATCGAGGTCACCTTCGACGTTGATGAGAACAGTATCCTGCAAGTGGGTGCCGTGGACAAGTCGTCGGGCAAGAAGGAGGAGATCACCATCACCAACGACAAGGGTCGTCTGAGCGAGGAGGAAATTGAGCGCATGGTGCGGGAGGCTGAGAAGTTTGAAGAGGAGGACCGCAAGGTGCGCGAGCGAGTGGAGTCGCGCAACACGCTTGAGAGCATTGCGTACTCCTTGCGCAGCCAGGCGAACGACAAGGACAAGCTTGGCGGCAAGCTCGACGCAGATGACAAGAAGGCAGTTGAGGAGGCCGTGAAGGAGGCCATTAGCTTCCTGGACGAAAATCCCAACGCCGAGAAGGAGGAGTACGACGAGGCACGTGAGAAGCTGCAGAGTGTCACGAACCCCATCATTCAGAAGGCGTACCAGGCTAGCGGTGGGGCACCAGGCGGTGAGAAGGCGGAACCCATGGATGATTTGTAGTGTAGCGGTGGCTTTCGCTTCATTGTGCTCGGTGAACATTCATGGGATTTTTCAAAAAAATAAAAAATGCTGTGAACTATTTTTACGGTTATATCTTTTTTTTTTTCTTTTTTGGTGGTGCTTTCCTTTTTTATATTTTATAGCATCGAGCTTGTCTACCGGAAGCCATACCAATACTATTCTTTTCCCTGTTTACTTTTTGTATACCGTATAAGACAACGAGAGCGATTTGAATCATTTGTGTGCATGTGTGGTCATGGTGGGTGATTGATCAAGGAAAAAGGTGCTCTTGTGCTGCATAACATCAAAAAAAAAAATAAAAAAAAAATAGAGGAATATTGTGAAAGGAAAAATTCAAGCAAAGACTATGAGTGAGTATTTAAAGATGTACTTCTTAACATTTTATCTATTTTGTGCGGTTTAAGAGGGTACACAATGACACTCTTATCTTTTTCAATTTGTTGGGTCTTTCCTGAACATGTGTGTGCTACACGTTGGATCCGTAAACAAAGGCCTTGCTGGCCACAATACTTCAGCCGTTTACAGAGATCATATGTTTTTTTTTTTGTTTTTTTCTTGTCCTTTCTATGTGTTGTAAAAGTTTAAGGAGAATAAGGGTTTCTTAAAAGAACTACTGGTAAATGGTACGGACGCACTTTGCGGCGCTGCTTGCGCTTCTGTGCGTTGCAGCTGTGGTGCTAG
>JASANW010001273.1:0-40676 GCA_030849725.1 Trypanosoma boissoni
GAGTTCTGCAGTATGATTCGAGCCAAACAAACTGCAGGCTCTTGGCTTCCCCCAACAATATGGGGTACTGGACCCTGGCAACACGGTGAGGTGGCCGGCATCACAAGGGTGGATCAGGTGTGTCTTTAAGTGTCGCCATGCCTCGATCAAGAATAGTTTTGTCATCACAAGGTGGGTTTAATGCGAGTGCCTTTGACATGGATTCAGGAACCCATTTGTGCATCAATCCTGTCGTTGTCACCTGCTGTGCTGAATAGCTCTATACTCATGTCAGTCGCTCTTTTGTTGTCCTTTTTGGTCAGTCGTCGCAGTGCCTTGCTAAAAATTTCTAAATTTATGGAAAGTAAGGGGTTGAAACCATGCAATGATATTGCGTTCAGTTTCTTTCCACTGGTGTTTGAGAAGGTTATTGCACGGATAATTAGTCCCTTTGTGCTAACGAATAACACTAGTGTATGTTGTCGTTATTGCCAATACGCTTTTTTTCTTTTATCTTTACTTTTGGAATTGAGGGTTATGTTGGTTGAGAGATGGAGATGAGGGTGTGCTGGTTATTTGTCATACTTCCACTTTCACTAAACAGGCAGCTTGACTCTTTGAGATACGTATCCGTTGTAAAAGTTTTTTTTTTATATATTCAGTTTGGCTGCTTGTAAGTTTTTGGTCGCATGTATTTCATGGCGCAATTATGTTCGGGCTAGCACGAATGCGATTCCGTTGAAGTCATTTAAACTTATTAGGCGGTGTTTGCTTTTCATTTTGTATGCCGAACTGTTGTGACCAATACATTACTCAGAGCTGCGAAAGGTCATCAAGTCCAGTATTACTATATCTGCTGTGTGATCAATGGTATGATGCTCAAGTATGTACATAGTGGGAGGTGCATTTGGAGCAGTTGAATATGATAGTGAAACATGCACAAATATTTTGCAAAACTATAGCAAAAAAACAAAACAAAACAGAGTACCGTGTGTAATAATGGCATTTTTTTATTTTGAAGTCTTTGCAACAATAGCACTTCCACTGAAATATATATATATATATATATATACGAAAGACTCTGTGATGACAGGCTTGCTCTGCCACGAAGACCACCGGTCTGCAAGGTCTATCTCAGTATTGGTTGCTGGCACACTATTCGCTTTTTGTTCAGGCGTTGGGTATTGCGGTTCCGAGTGTACTTTTTTTGCTCCATTTTTTTTTTTTTGGTGGTGTATATATATATATATATATATGTATATAGTTTGTTTTACCGTGGAGGCTTGCAATTAAGACGGGAGTTTTAAAGACGATAAAGGGTGCACTTGGTTTTTTGTATAACCCACATTGTATTCAATAGAGCTGACTGAAAAATTTGGCGTCGACTCTTTGTTTTCACACAAAACATATGACATCCCGTTGCTAGTTCATTATTTTTTTTTTTGTAAAAAAAAAATAATAATAATTTTTTTTTGGTATGAATGAGGATAAAAAAAAGAAAGGAAATCCTTCTTTCTTTTTTCTTTGTTTCTTGTTTGCCCGTATGAAAGTCACAAAAGGGGGTGGTGTGAATCCTTGTCGAATTCTCTTTGGGAGAAATAGACAAGCAAAGCGAGAAAAAATAAATAGTTTAGTTCTCTAGAAGGGGAATGTACAGTGACGGTGACCGAAAGACCCTTTCAGAGCTTCAACGCGAGTCTCTTGATAGAAAGAAGAAGATCGCCGAGAAGAATGCGCAGATCGAGCGTACGTGGAAGTCATTAGGGCGTGTGGAGCAAACGGTTGATCAATGCTTTCGTCTTTTTGCGCGAGGTGTAGAAAAAAGCGATCGTGAGAAGTTTATGGAATTGCTCTTATCATATTCGGAAGATATTGATTTGGGCTCTTTTCCACTCATACCTTTCATCCTTGCTCTTGCAAATGGTTCTCTTTGTCACGTCAGAAGTATACGCGCTGTTAATAATCCGCACGTCGATGATGGTACTGTAATCTTTTTAGCACATGTCTTGAGATTTTCACCGGCAATACTACAGCTGAATACATTGGATATCAGCGGGACAAAGGTGACTGTGAAGGGATTGTTTTTTCTACTTGAGATGATGGCGGAACGCGCCACTGGATTTACTCTTATTGCAAAGAACCGACTTCCATCAGAAGTTGCCACTCCCACAACTTTTAAAGAAATATTTGACGAAGTGCTGCAACGCGTCGAAAAGAATAAATTATGCAAAGTTGCTTTATGAAGGCAGTAGACTCAGTCATACATATTATTGCATGAGTGTATATGCTGAGGTCTGTTTTTTTTTTTTTTTTTGATTTTTCCATTTTCTATCCGGAAATATGATTTGTTATACATTTTTAAGAAAATAAAAATTTACGTTTCTGTCGATAACTGACTGTGAATTTCAGGGAAACTACACGCTAATTTTTTCTTGTTTTTGTATTTTAAAAAATAAAATAATTTAATTTAATTTGTTTGGAAACACGAAGGGTCTAAGCTATCCTCTCAGAAAATATACAAAAGCGTGTAAAGCAAAACAACAATACAAACAAGGACAACTAATAGAGATGTCGCCTGCAGCAGCACTTGATCGAAAGTTTGATCTCCTTACCAAAAGTGGTGCGTGCCCCTCTTATCTCTTAGAAGTCCTTACATTACTCGTTGCGCATGCCAAAGATACAGAGTTGTTTAAACATGAGCTGCGTTCTGCCCCTTTTGATGAAGTTATCCCACCACTGGCAACAGGTATGCGCGCGGTGACTGCTGGGGAGGCGACTGATGGTGCAGCGTTGGAGAAGGAGTCTTTACCTTCGCAAGCGAATGTGATTCGCCCCCCTGAAAGCTCGCTTCATGCGCATGCAGCAGATCTGAAAAAGCTAAATGACGTTGCCCTTGCGACGAGTTCCAAGGCTCTTCGTCAGATGAAGGAGAGCACATCCGCTGACATGATTGCATTTCGTGATGGTGTGGTGCGTAAAACCATTGATCAGACGCGCGATGAATTGGACTCGCTGCGCATGAGTTGGTTACAATCTCTTGATAGCGATGTGGCGCGGATCAAGAAGGAATTGCACCAGATGCAGCTCGCGACACAAAAAGAATTACACCACCTGACTGAGGCCTGCGGGGATTACATGGAGAAGGGTTTTGAGTTACTGAATGTGAAGCCGCTCCTGGACGCCCACCGCGCCGTGGGGGAATCGTCCCTGTGCGCTGAGCGCCTTTGTGTGCTCGAGCGCCGCGCGATGACACGCGCGGATGCGGATGCGCTCTGCGGCCGCGTAGAGGCCGTCGAGCGCGCAGTGGCGCGGCTGGGCGGGCGGGACGCGAGTTCGCGCGGCTCGCCACCGTCGCGGCCTCAGCACCACCGGCAGCAAACGCCAGTGGAGCCGCAGTGTACTGAAGACACACCGCTGCTGACTACGTCTACAGCTGACGCATGGGGCCCCACACTGCTTGGATTAAGTGTGCGGGACGGTGGAGATGAGGTGGAAGGGGTCGTCGTTGCGCATGTGGTGCCAGATTCGCTTGCCGATGTAGTGCATCTCACTCCGGGTTGTATCATCTCGCGTGTGGGAAGAACCGCCGTCTCTACTTGCACCGAGTTTACCAAAGCGGTCAATCTTGCTGGATCAGCAGTAAGGCTAACAGTCTATGATCCACAGACAGCTAAGGTGTGCATTGTCACTATACAGCGTTGAATACATACAAAAAAAACAACAAGAAAAAAGTAAAAAAAAAAAACACAAAAACGCAAAAAAAGAGTACCGAAGAATATACATAAATATATATAAATATATATATATAGGAACACAAGTTAAACAAAAAAAAGTGCAATGTATGCTTCATATCGTATGTCCGGAAATGGTTTATACTCGGACGTTTTGTTTCTATTTTCCTCTCTATACGGTAAGCTTACTATCCCAGGTTTGATCCCAGCCAATATATATATATATATATATATATATATATACATATACTTTCCCTGTGTGTTTCTGTTTTGGATTGTGTGCTGCGTGAGGACGCTGCGCGTATAGGAAGGCGTATCTGTCTCTCAGCGACGATGGATGAGTGCGGCGGCGGGCACCACAGCCCCTGCGCGCCTCTGTGCCCCGCGCGGCGCCTCGAGGAAGCCGTGCGCGCGGCGGCCGCCCCGGCCGTCTCCGCTGAGCGGCTGCTCTGGTGCGCCGCGGCGGTCGCGCGCGCGGCGGCTTCGGCCACTGCGGCGGAGCGGGCGGCGCTGCGGCGCGCGGAGGGCCTTTGGGAATTGCTGCGGCGCTTTCGCGCGGGCCACGCGGCGGCGCCGGCCGTTGGGCCGCGGCTGCTGCAGCACGTCCTCGCCGTGCACGCGCGCCTCGTCGGCGACGGAGACCAGTGGTACGACGAGGCGGCCGTGATGGACCGCGGCGCGCTCGGCGAGTGGGCCGCCGCCCTCCGCAACCGCGCACATGCGGAACTGCGGGTCGCCGCGGCTCGCCTCGCGCGGCGCGTGTCGGAGCTGTCGCACATCAGCCCCGTCCTTGTCTTCGACGACGCGCTCCTCGACGCGCTGCTCGGCGCACTCGTGTCGCGCGAAGCTCCAGTCGTCGCCGAGCACGCACTTCACTGCTTCGTGAACCTCTGCGGGCACCCGAGGCTGCAGTTCAAGCTCGCGCGACTCGAGCCCCTGGTGAGCTTTGCTAACAACACGCTCGTTCGTGTGCTCGCCATGAAATCTGTGCGCGGCGCGTCGCGGCGGATGCGCCGTGCTTTAGAGAGTACTGAGAAAAAGACGAGACGATTCCCACCGTGCGTTTCCCGCGCACTGGAGCTGATGGCGCCAACAGTGCCATGCGCAATGCTTCTCGCAAATCTTCTATCGTTCCGGGAGAACCGGTCGGCAATGCTGTCTCTGTATCCGGAACTCCCGTGTGCGCTGGAGCGGTGCTTGGCTCAAGTGGTCTCCTTACGTCTTTGTGAAGTGGCCGAACGCGCCGCAGGGTTTCTGCACGAAGAAAACACAGCCGTAGAGGCGGAGCGGCTGAGCGAGCTGGCGTGTTACCAGTCGGTCGAAACCCACATAGTTGGAGAAGGCTAAACCTGCAAAGCTTTGATATTCCCAATCTTTACTCATGTTTTCTGATTTCTTATGATATATAAATATATATATATAGCTTTCTTTATTATGTATTTTTTTTTTTCTTTCTCCTGAATGTGTGTTTTCGGCACTGACGGTGGACTTGTGGGATGCTGATTTACCTTGACACTGTGCAATGGACTGTTTCTTCATGGCTGATTCACCGAAGCAACACCTATATATACCGATAGACATTTACATATACAGATACATAAGAAGTACTTAAAACACACACACACATACAAATATATATATATATATATATATATATATATATAGCCTGGAGCGAGGACAAGTTGAAAAAGAAAATGTCAATGCTTGACTTTGACGATTTTCTTCGCGATCCACGGTTGGCTCCACTGTGCCAGGCGCTGGCGCTGGAGGCGCTGGACAGTAATGCAAAGCTGCCGGTTTGCGACTCGCTGACCAGGGCACGTATTTATCGCGCGGCTTTTATGCCCTCTGGTTGTGGTATCGATGAGACAGACCCTGCGCTTGTGTGCAGAGATATTTTGAAAAGCGTGGAGCTCAGACCTGCACACACTACCGAGAGAGATGAGATGACCACACCGTCTTTTATTGCTTTGAGCGCGGATCCCAGCGGTACTATTGCCAATCATCGCTTGATAGCACAGTTGCAGGCGCAAAAAACAGTGACACGTGACTTAGTTTCACAATTTCCCGTACCTCGACATGGCAACGGGTAGCTTTGTTATTTTTTATTTTTATGGATCCTTTGTATTTGCGAAGGAAAACTTGTTTTTTTTTTTTAAAAATTTTATTGGCAGAATACAATCATCAACAACGAGAAGAGAGAAGGTTGATAGATGTATGAAATTTATGTTTTATGCACAGATAAAGAGTGAAAGGAAGGGGTAATGCAGCAGTACGTTTATATATATTCTTTATTATTATTATTATTTAGTTTTACCATTATTCTTTTTCTTAAAAATTTTTAGGTAGTAAAAGGTGAACTTTATTTTTATTTTTTGTTCGTTATTGAAAAGCAAAAAACAACGAACTCTCGAGAGTACTAATATGTTAACCGCCATCAGGCCGACAAATCACAGCTAATGCCCAAATTTTTCCGTTCTTTAAAAGAACGCCGGGTGAATATGTACACGGACATACTCTATGGTTTGAAGCATTATAGTGAACGCACAGTTGTGAATACGGCCAGTAAACCCATAGAGTATGCATATCTTTTGATTTCTGTATTTTCAAAAGTTTCCCGCAGTTCAGGCTTACTTTCCGGACAAGAGAGTCTCCCGACAATGGTATTAATAAAACTTTCTTACCGATCTTATTATACAGAAAGCGATCCTGTGTCGCACATTTTCAACTTTCGCCGTTTGGCGAAACTCACTGAGGTTGCTGGCGGCTTACCGCTCAAAGGTTTTCTGAATGCGCAACGAAATATGATTTACATACTTATTCGCTTCCATCAAATTGTGGAGATCCCTGAACACACCATTACTGTTAACAAGGGTTTGCTATCTTCTACTGAATAAGTTCAAGATGACTCTGAGTATGAAGGTGGAATGGTGGTACTATTTTGTTTTTCTCAATACTTGGGTACGCTTAAAGGATAAAGCACAATTGACGCATTTTAGGTGTCTAACCTTACAGGTAAGAGTTTCTGCGCGTGAATGGATATCTATCGAAAATGGTTCCGAAATCACACTGGGAGTTGCGCGAAGGACTTAGTTTGATTTGAGCCACTGGTGATGCTTTCTATGGAAGAGTTGACTGCGTGGAGACTTTTGATGTCGGAGTTTGAAGACCATTGTGGTGTTTATACCCCCCGCTTTTAGTTGAATAAATTATATTGAGAACCAACTGCAACAATGTTAGCATGGAAACAATATAGAATTTATTTATAAGAAGGAACCACCCGGTGAACCATAGGGCAAATTGTGCATTAATTTTTGTGCTGTCGACACCAGATACTTATTCTACCTCCTTACTTAGGTTCTACTTATTTCCTCAGAAAAAAACAAAAGTCAGTCAACCCCGACCTGCTCGCACTGCAGCAATGAGTTTTCTTGTCGGCGGTCAGGGTTGGGCTCCGCTTAAATAAGTTTATTGCCTTTTCGTTATTGGTGTATCTTTAATTTTCAAGGGTGTTTACAAAAATGATTATCTTATTTATTTTATTTTATCTTATTCATTTCCATACACTTTTATTGCTTACTAACAATTCATGTGGGAAGTAGTCCTTTTATTTATTTTACTTGCGGACAATTGTTATGATTCTAACTACTCATGCTTTCAGTGAGCGTACTCGTAATGATCCCAAATTATACATATGTCATAGTTACAATGAACACTCTTTCCACNCCTTTTTGTGTGTGTGAACAGGTGTTATGATTCTAACTACTCATGCTTTCAGTGAGCGTACCCGTAATGATCCCAAATTATACATATGTCATAGTTACAATGAACACTCTTTCCACCCCTTTCCTTTTGTTTCCTGCTGTTGTTTTGCTATATTTTCTCGGTATTTGATTTGTTTCCTGATGCTTACAATGTAATGCGTTCTGTTTGACCTGAACCCATGTCTTGATGTCCTGACTTTTGTCGTACAACTTCTGACCCTTTTCCCCCCCTCCTCTCCCTCCCTTGTGTATTGGCGATGAGTGCCTTTTTGTGTGTGTGAACAGGTGTTATGATTCTAACTACTCATGCTTTCAGTGAGCGTACTCGTAATGATCCCAAATTATATATATGTCATAGTTACAATGAACTAGTTTGACTGTTTTTTTTTTTTGTTTTTTTGGATATAGCTTCTTCTTATTATTATTGTGTTGACACCTGTTGGGTGTCTTTGTGCATGCTGTGTCGCTCATTATAAATTCATATATATTTTTTTGTTTGCTTGTTTTGTTTTCTGGGTTTTCTTTTTTTCTGTGTATTGTATTAGTAGCGAAACCAAATTTTTTTTTTTGGTGATATCATGGGCGGTGAGATGGATGGCTCAATAAGTGATGTGAACCCGGACATCCTTGAGCTCTGCAAAGATCCTTCGGCCTGGCGCGAGCAGCGGCGCCGGGCGCTGCGGAGCAAAGTCTTTGGTCAGTCGGTGGAGCCCCCAAGCGGCGGCGCGGGGGGCGCCCCGGCGCCGAGTGCGTGCGCCCCCGCGAGCACCGCAGACCCGGCGGGGTCCGTGGCGCGAGGGTCCCCGCGGACGGAGGCGGAGCGGGAGGCGTTCGTCCTCCAGCAGCTCTTGTCGCACAAGCGAAGGCGCGAGGAGGCAAATCCGACAACAGAGGCGACGCCTCCAGTCACTAGTGCAAATGCACTGTCAACAAAGGAACGGCTCTTGCAGCACTTAAAGAAAGGAAGCTGAGAGAGAGTGTGTGTTTGAGTTTGTGTGTGCCTTTTCGTACGTCAAGAAAGACAAAAAAATAATATTCCCAGTTAAAACTTTTTAGAAGTGTGTTTTTTTTTTTTATATATATATTTTTGTTATTATTTAATAAGTTTTTTTTTTTTTTACTTCTTTTTTTAAAAAAGTTTTGTGTAAAAGTTTTACTGATGTACGCAAGACGTGTTTCTTTGTTTGCGATACTTAGCCTGGTTGTTATTTTGTTGCTTACTTTACTTCCAGGGATTAATGCTCGTGAGGAAGGTGTCCAATCTGTTGTGGCTGAAGAAATCTCAAAAAAGGGCAAATGGAGCTGCGTTGTGTGTACAATGATTGCTGGCATTTTGTCTCAGCTGATGGAGAAACATAAAATCAATGCGGAAGAGGCAATGAGTATGTTTTGTGGGTTTTTGCCTGGAGGGGGGACACTTTTGTGCAAACTGGGCAGCTTTTTCCTCTGGAAAAAAGCGTTTCCGCTCCTCGACAAGAATGAGACTCCGGATGCGGTTTGCCAGGGCCTTAACTACTGTTTAAATCCCCAGTGCCACCTTTTCCCATTAAGGACGAATGAACAGACTGCGGAGTATTATGTTGAGCAATTGCGCGTTGACACGGAAATGTATAAAATGGAGCCCATTAGTGTATGCACTTTTTTTCCGAATATCTGCCGCGCCGCGTTTGACCATCTCCCAGCCAAGGACAATGATGGCGACTTCTTTTCGACGGAACCGGTTCTCCGTGGGACAAACTGGCGAGGCCGCGATTGTGATGATAATTCCCCTACAACGTATCCCGGTCGCGATACGCTTGATGCCACGAAGGACGAAAATTGCAACGGTATTTATGGAGTAGACAAGGAAACAAAGAAGACATATGAGGAACTGTGGTGCGGCAATGAATCCAAACCGATGGGAGTTATTGCGATTGGCGACAGTGCGACGGCGCACTTTGCCATTCCAGAAAACCTTCTGAACGTTTCTGAACTCTCAAAGGCCGCATTAAAAAATATTACTCATCTTGCTAAGAATGAGTTTGACTGGCCAATGATATCCTACTCTACAGGCTTTCTATCCGCCGACGATTTTGCTCCTAGCCGTGTAGGAGAAACAAAGTCTGTTTACCTTGAGTTTTTGAAGCGGAATCGATGCAATCATCGGGATTACCAAAATGTTGCTGTAAACGGCGCATCGACGCAACTACTCTCATCATTGGTGGATATTGCCGTTCGCGACCGTGCAAAGAAAGTGAAACCGGCATTGGTTTTATTTTCAATGATTGGGAATGATGTATGTAACGTGGAACCCACAACACCAACGGATTATTACAACAATATCATGAGTGCTCTTGACAAGGCGAACGATAAATTGCCAGAGGGGAGTCATGTTATCATTTTACCAGTCAGCGATGGACGAGTGTTGTACAACGCGATGCACAATCGCATTCATCCAATAGGCAGTTTGCGTGCGGATGTGACATATGCCAACTTTTACGATTTTCTTAATTGCTTGGATGTGTCTCCCTGTCCAGGTTGGTTGAACACAAATGCTGCAGTGAGGGAAAATACCTTTAAGAACGTTCAGGCGTTGAACGCACAAATTCCTCTAATTGTTGAAAATTCTCGAAAAAAACATAAAGTTATCAAGACACATTTTATTGGTGACGTCATCAACGAGGTTCTGGAAGCTTACAAGGGAAACTTGTGGGACCTCATTGAGGCTGTCGATGGATTTCACCCATCGCATCGGGCGCATGCTTTAATTGGTGAACACATTTCGCAGAAAATTATGGCGGAGGTTTTTTCTCCGCCGATCAATCCGTTTAATGCCGCCATTGAGAAACGTTTCGGTGATCAAGGAGGATATTGAGTAACCTCTACTTATTTTATAATGTTTTTTTTTTTTACACTGTGAATAGAAATGATTTTCTTTTTTTTTTCGAGGAATGTAAAGGTTTTTTTTTTTTTTTTCGTCAGGGTAAGTTGTAGTTTTGTAAAAAGGATTTGCTATATATATATATGTATATGTAAAGCTTTCATAATTTGCTTGGATATATAAGGAAAATGCCCACACAATTTGCTTGGTGAATAATGTTTGTGTGCGTTTACAAAGAAAAAAAAGGCACGTTCTTTATTTTCATATATATATATATATATATATATATATATAACAATTTTTTTGATCAATTACTTAATGTATTAGATTATTGACATTTCTATCTACTGTTTAGTATATTAGGAAGTATTGAAGACTGTGTTTTGTTATTCTCAGAGTATGCCTGTTTTTGAGGAGCAGTGATTGCCCCTTATGTATAGTAGAATCAATTATCTATAAACTTTGATCTGTGTTCTCTTTTTTTTTTTCTTGAGTCTGCATAGACTCCGTATCTTTTTATGTTGTATGTTAGAAACTTAGATCCACATGAACAAGCGAAAAAAGGGAATTTACAGATGTGTTCAAAAAAACAAAAAAAAGAGACAGTGTTTAACAAAATATGCTGGACTTATGTGTCTTATGGGCCATCGTGCTGGCGATAGGCCTTGGTCCGCACTGAGCGCATTTCTCATACGCAGGGTATCAAATATGAAAAAAAAAAGAGAGTAAAAGTTACTTTATACTTGTGCGAACCGTTTGCACCTGCGTGCGTTTTTGTTTTTCTTTTCTTTCTGCTCGTATTGGAATAGGAAATTTCGAAATATGCTTAAACATTGTCAGTGGATAAGCTGATTGTGTGCCTTGTATACCATTTATTAAGAAACAGTGTTTTGCTTTTTTTCCTTTTTTTTTTGTTGTTGTTTAAAAGATGCTTTCTTGATGCGACGAGGGTTGGGGCAGTGATGGCGAAACCACTGGGGACTGCAGGAGCTCACGATCTCGATGTAATCAGCGGTTACTCGCGGCTTATGTTGTGTGAGTGAAGAATGTCTTTTTGTGGCGTTGAGGTTAGTTGAGGCTTTTGCCTCTCTAGAGAGGCGCCTGAGGCAGAGATGGGTGAGCGGGATGAGTACGTCGCGTTCAGTTTTCTATCTAATGCAAATGTAGAGGTATGCGTCTCAGCGAACCCCTTTTTAATAAAAAAAAAAAATTAAACGAAATCAATGCTTTGCTTAGAGCACACGATGGGATATATTTCAATAAAAAGAGTGCCAGAAATTAGGTTTTTTTTTTTTCGCATCTCTGTAATCAACTTCGAAAGACTGTCCTTGTGTCATTGACATCGGACTCTTCAGAAAGCACCTCCTTATTGTGTGTATTTATATATGTGTATTTGTTTAGTGCCTCGTTTAATCCCGGGTGAACACTCGAAAAAATTCTTTTTTTTTTTTTTGCTCTATAATGTTTTTTCTCTCTCTTTTTTTTTTTCTGTGAGCGATGGGAATCTGCCAAACCATCTGTGGTGCTGCGACCAGCGGGCGCGGTCTGACGGGGCGACAAGTTGTGGCCGCAATTGCTGCAACCTCGGAGGCACAGCTTGAAAGTCACAAAAAGCGCCTTCGTGAGTCTGAGAAGGACAGTCCAAAGGACGAAAGGCACTCTGGCGTCACACAAACCTTTGTGGGCCTCAGTGCGCAGGACTACGCGGAGGAGCGCGTGCTGCACGTGGACGCCGCCAACGCGAATGGCGCGGCGGAGGTTCTGGTGCACGAGTACGCCCCGGATGTCTTTCGCTACCTCCGCCAGCTGGCGGGGGTGAGCGAGGAGGTCTTCACGGAGGAGTGGGCCCTCCCGGACGATCGGCACAGCCTCGAGCTGAGTGAGGGCCGCTCCATGGCAATGTTTCTCAAGTCAAAGAATATGAAATTCATGTGTAAAACTATTGCTCTTGTGGAGGTGCGCATCATGTTGGAAATGCTGCAGAAATACACGGAGCACCTCTCGCTCTTTCCGGGATCGCTTCTGATGCGCTTTCTTATGTTATTGCGTGTTGAGTGTGGCAAAGAGGTTGGTTATATTCTCTGCTTCAGCGACGTTTTCGGTTCGTGCTCTGAGCTCAACGAGAAGTGGGATATCAAGGGACGTATACCAAAGCCAGGCAAGTATCAACATTTCCCAAAGCTTATTCAGCGCCCGTACGAACCGCAGCCGTATATTATTGATCCGCCGCGTAAAGTCTTGGAAGTGCCCGCTTTTCTTGATCCGCATTTTTATGATTCTGACCCATTAAGGACACATGACAAGTATAAACTCATTACGCGCAAGGACAAAAATCTTACACGTTTATTTTGGCTCGAGAAATCCGTGCGCAACCGGCTTATTGACGTACTACTGAGTGACTATGAGTTTTTGGAGAATGTTGGCTTAATGGACTATTCTCTTCTTATTGGTGTTACGTACAACAACAAGAAACTGTCGGGGAATAGTAAATGTATTCAAAGTATGAAGATGACATATGAGATGGGAAATACCGGGGCGGTGGAGGTTCGCGTTTCCGGTTCGAATAAGGATCGTGCCGAATTGGATTATATAAAGCAGAAGGGCCCTGAAGAGTTTATGAACGGGGTTTTGAGTTTGTATGACGGGGAGATTTATTACATCGGTGTCATTGATATGCTCACACACTATACATCGAAGAAGAAACTTGCGCATTTTTTTAAATCATTTCTATGGAAGTCAGAAACACTCTCAACGGTTTCACCGAAATCTTATCGTAAGCGTATAGCTAGATATACATCAATTATTTTCCCGGTTGTTGACCTCAAATGCACAACAACTACGCAATAAAAGGATTACAGATAGTGTCTTTTGAGTTTCAGTATTGATATTAGAACGAGTTATGCTTTGGAGAGAAAGAAGTGCAATGCATGAAGGAATTGAGTACTTGGTTTTAGTTTGTTAATTTTTTTTTTTCCTTGTGTGTGTGGCACCTCTGTATGTATATATAAATATGTATGTTGTTTTTCCTTCTTGTTTTTTTTTTTTTTTTTGTTGTCCTTTCTTTTTTTATGTAACCCCCATGTCATTTTCTCATACACTAGTAAATCCTTAGCTTTTTAGTTTATGTCACAGAACATTCTTTTGGATCCCAGCATTCGCGATTGGGTGCTTCTCCCTCTTATCGCCATTGTCATTTTCGTTGGCGTGCTGCGACACTATGTGGGCTTACTCATGCGCTCTCATCACCCACCCAAGGTGGACAAGATATGCCTGAATAATATTGTGAGCTACGGAAGACTGCTTTTGACGGATGGGGGAAAACTGTCCAAAAGTGCATTTCAGAGTCGTGCGGAGGAACTGCGGAAGGGAGCACTGCAAAGAGATGTCGTGGTGAATCCAATGGAAATGATGAACGACCCGTCGGTGATGGGCGAGCTGATGAAGAACAACTTCCTCATGATGGTGCCGAATATGGGCATGATGATGCTCGTCTCCTATTTCTTCTCCGGCTTTGTAGTGGCGCGCTTTCCCTTTGGTCTCTCGCCGCGCCTGCGTGGGATGATGCAGCGCGGCGTGGACATTGACGACCTCGACTGCAACTATGTGACCTCGCTCAGTATGTACTTCCTCATCATGTTCGGGTCGAACGGGATTCTGCAGCTGCTGCTCGGCGCCGACGCGGGCGGCGACCAGGCGGCGCTCGTGCGGCAAATGGGCGCCGGCGGCGGGGGGCCGCAGCAGCCGGTGGATTACGCAAAAGTGTTCAAAGGCATCGCCGACGAACTCGAGTTTGCGCAGCAGCGCCACAAGTGGACGTACGAGAACGCACCACAACTTCTCTTGCAGGGTAAGTAGACCAATGCAAAGAATCGGATGGACTTTGCACCAAGCGGTGGAAAAAGAAAAAAACAAAAACAAAAAAAAAAAAAACAAGAGGAGGAAGAAGAACAGTAGCATTGCGAGAGAGGGAGAGAGAAGGAATGAAAGCCCAACGAGGTGCGAAAGGGGGGAACAATCCAAGCGTCAGATGGAAAGGCGGTGTCGGGAATGCGACAGAAGTATTTAAAAAAAAAAACACACACAAATAAAAATTTCTTTTTCTCTTTTACACACAAATGCACACACACACACACACACATACGCATGGACCCATGCTTTTTTGATGTCCTGCATCCATCTTGCAATATACTTCTTTTTTCTTATTTTTTTTTTTTTTCGTTTTCCATTATTAAAGGGGACGCAATTCAATAAAAGGCGAATCGACGATTTATTTAAAGGCACGAGATGCACTTGCAGGTTTTTATCGTTGACGGGAAGCGGCAGTACACACTGAAGAAGATTGACCCCGAAGGAAAGCCGACGCTCAGCGCCCACCCCGCGCGATTCAGTCCCGACGATAAATTCAGCCGCCACCGAGTGACGCTGAAGCGCCGTTTTAAACTTCTTCCGTCCGAGCGACGCCCGAAGCCGCTGTAGGTTACACAGGTAGAAATGCTGTAAAAAACAAAAAAAAGGTGGGGAAGAGAAAAAGTCAAATCGAATCAAGCAATTCGCCATACCTATTAATAAAGCTTGGAATTCAACAGAACACTTTTTTTTTTTGTTTATTTTACAAGTACACTCTCACTTATTGCAATAGATTTTATACTGTTCTTTTTTTGACATTCAAAGATTTACTTTTCTCCCTATATTTATTTATTTATTTATTCTTTTTCGCATTCATGCACTGCCCTTGGGTGCGATGAATAGGCTGCAGATGAGAATATGAGGAGCATTACGAGTGTCTCGCTGCGTTTTCTGATTCGACGTCTTCTTCGGTGCCGGTTTTACATGCTTTTGCTGCTGCTGCTGGTGGTGCTGCTCTGTCTGATGACTTTTATTCGTATGTTGACGAATGCGGCGACTCGCCGTGGGTTTTCTCGCATTGCGGACGTCATTGTGAGTGAACCCCTCGCGTTTCCTCGCGCCGGGTCGATCACTTCGCTGCCGCAGTGGCTTTCCACCCGACGCGTTGCGCGCGTTGCCTTTGGTGATGTCTTTGAGCTGCACGAGGACACGGCGCCTTTAGTGATTCCCCAACAGTTCCGCGAAAAGGCGATTGCGATGTTCTCCAATTACGGCGCCACGCGCGATGAGCTTTTGCGTGCGCTGGAGGAGCAGCGCGTGGTGAGCGTGCGCAACCGCGCGACTGGCGATGCGGTGGCGTTCAATGACGTTCGTCGCTTTCGCCCGGGCGGCGGGAACACGAAAAGCGAAGACCACAACGGCCCCGCCGACACTGGCGGCCCGGACTGCGATTTCTGCAGCCGCGTGCGAATGGCGAACGATGTCTTTGGGCGCATTAGCGGCCGCCACGCGTTCACTGTGGCGAATGTCGCGAAGCTGAGCCGCTGGCACGGTCTCGTCGTCACATACGCACACGACCCGCTTGCGTTCTCTGTGGAGGTGATTGCCGATGTGCTGGACGTGTCGCACCAATGGTTCCGCCGCGTCCATCTCGAGGACCCGCGCCACGCGTTCCCAAACATTTTATGCGACATTGGCCCCCGCGCCTCCGCGTCGCAGCCGCATTTTCACCTGCAGACTGCGCTTACGCGCGAACGACACTTTGCCGGCGCGGACCAATGGATGCGCGCGGCGCGGGCACACGGCAGATCGTATTGGTCAAAGTTTGTGCGCGCACACGACGCCGTCGGCCTCGCCGTGCGCGTCGGGCGCAGCGTTGTGCTGTCCAGCGCGTGCCCGCGCAAGGAGCGCGAGCTTATTGTGCTCGCGGACGATCCCGAGGACCCGTCCTTTGCGCTCGCCGTCGCAATTGCGCTCATGACACTGCGCGACGCGGCGCGTGTTCGGACGATGAGCTTTGCGCTGACATTTCCCCCGCTGGACGAGGCGGGGCGGTACCGCCTCGGTGAGGCGCCAGCGGTGCTGCGCGTGATTGACCGCGGCAATCCCTCCGACCCACGCGCGGACACGGGGGCGCTGGAGTACTTTGGAACGGCGTACATTGCAACGGACCCGTTCGATATTGTTCCGCACCTCGTTCGCGCTCGCAACGAAGCACAGACTCACGTGTAAGCACAGTAAATATGGATGTATATCTATCAATCTCTGTATATCTTTCTAAGTGTGTGCGTATGTGTGCTTATAGATTAAGGGGGGAAGATATATATATATATATATATATATATATATATGTATATATATATATATAGATTTGCTGAACTATGTAGAAAGCGGACACGTCTCTGCATGCTTTCCGCATGCATTACATTGCTTTTGCTTTTTATTTTTCTATGAACTTCTTGTAGGAAATGTCAAATGGGATAAAGCTATTTACTTTTTCCTTGGTACTCCATCTTTTTTCCCCTATTAACTTCTTCTATCCCAATTATGTTGAATTTGCAGTCAAGGGAGGACGCAGTTTCCTTGTAAGTGGGGTTCTCCAAGTACAATTCTTTGTTTTGCCTTCTCACCCGTCCCATTAATCCCCCCTCCTCACGGGGGGGGGAGAGGGGGAGGGGATTCTTCAAGGTAAGAAGAACCCTTAAATCTGCCACTTCGTGTGTCTTGATCGATAATTTTCTCACTTTGCTTTAAGCGATATTACTGGTTACACATGGTATAGGGGTTATTATTATTATTATTATTATTATTATTTTGGCGCTGGTGCACGTGGAGATAATTTAAAGGCATAGTTGAATTCCCCTTATTTGGTCTCTTTGTTTATCTTCTGGGCCATAGTTAAGGGTAGATGAGGTCGAGTCCATACCTTTCCATTTTCATTCATTTGTCTCTATTTTATAATGTTTTTTTTTTTATTATTTTGCGTGATCGTGGTTATCCTTACTGCACTGTTTTTATTATCAGTTCTTTTCCTTTCTTTCTCTCTCTCTTTTTTATTTTTTTATTTACCTTTTCCTTGCAGGGATCTGTAGTGCGCCGTCACTGTGTGGACGATGTGCATGCCTAGCCACTGCCTGCGCCCGACGCGTGTCCTTCGCCGCTGTGCGCTGCGGCCGACCGCTCTCCGCGCCTTTGCTTCGCGCCCGCAGTGGGACGCGCTGCGGGAGCTGCGGGTGCCGCCGCGCAGCACGGCGGACGGCGCGGCGACGCTGGACGGGACGCTCGACCTTGTCGGCTACCAGCTCTTCCGCGACGGCCTCCTCGCGCCGCGCGGGCCGTCCCCGAGCGGCGCGGAGGCGCGGCGGGCGGCGGAGCGCGAGCGGCAGCAGACGGCCGCGCGGGTCCGGCGGAGCGGAGTCGTCCTGCGCCGCAGCGTGAAGGAGGCGGCGCTCGTCGTCGGCTGCGACGAGGCGGGCCGCGGGCCGCTCGCGGGGCCAGTCGTCGGCGCCGCCGTCTGCCGCGTGCCGCTCTCGAGCTTCAACAACGAGCTCCGCGAGCTGTACAACGAGTGCGAGCAGCTCCAGTTCTTCGATAGCAAGTACGCCTCGGAGGCACAGCGTCGCCTCGTCTTCGGCAGCGTCACCGGCAGCGACGGGATCTTCGCCATCGCGGCGAATAGGTCATTCACGGTGCACCACTCCGCGGGCGACAGCGCGCCAGACGCCGCTCTCACAAAGCGATCCCCGGCACACGCGCGGCTGCAGCGGCTCCCGTTCAAGAAGACACTCTCCATGCAGGTGCCGCACCTGGTTTCGTACCACGGTGCAAACGTGGCGGGGAACTATCTCTATCTCTGGGCCATCGGCATCGCAAACCACACATACATAGACCAGTTCAATATATTCACCTCTTCCATGCACACGATGCACCGCTCTTGCCTCGCCGTCTGGCGCATGCTCAACGACACGCGATTTTCTCAGGAGAAGGCGCCGCGACCACGGCATTGCTCCATCGCACAATATCTCTTTTCGCGTTTCTGCATTGCCGCCCCGAACGATCACCGCAAGCGTTACCACGTTCCCGCACACATTGACCTTGTCAAGGGCGCCGCGGAGTTTTTTGACGTGGAGCCGGTGCAGCCGCCGCTTGTTCTCGTGGACGGTCACGCGGTGCCGACGGAAAGCCTCAGCGTCTTTGCCGACGCACAGACCGCGGGGTGTGTTTATCCAATCATCGAGGGCGACAAGCGAAGCCTCGCCATTGCTGCGGCATCGTGTCTTGCAAAGGTCGCCCGCGATGACATCATGACGTACCTTGGCGAGCTCTACCCGATATACCAATTTGGAGAGAACAAGGGATACCCCGTGGAGCAGCACATGCGCGCAGTGCAGCGGCACGGTGTGTCGCCGATCCACCGCAAGTCGTACAAGCCCTGCGCGAGCGCCATCACAAAACAACAAAAACGCAAGGCGAAAGAGTCGCAATCCTAGAGTGAGGGTGAGGGAGGGGGAGAACAAGAAAGAAAAACAAAAAAAAACGAAGCAGAGACCGAGAGAGATCAGTTGCTCGGGGGAAGGAAAAGAAGAAAAGAATAAGACAAGGATAAGGACTCTGAAGAAAGCAGAAGGGGAGAAGGAATGAAAGAAGAAGTAGAAGAGAGGTGGAAAAGAGAACTTATAGAGAGGGTATGGGGTAAACGATAAGTGGAGGCGGCGGCGTCCCTCCCGGAGGGTGAAAGTAAAAAAAAAAAAAAGAGATAACTCAAGATAAGTGGCACTATTGCCGTGTACACTAACAAAAAGAGTTTGTAGCGCTTTATTTATGTATAGCGTTTTTGCTTACACTTTTTTTTTTTTTTATTCACGTCGCATCCATTTGTTTAAGACTGCCTCGTTATTACCTGTAGACAGAAAAGTTCTCTGTTTTCAAACTATTTTTTTCTTTGCTTTTCCCCGCTCTTTTTTTTTTTTTTTTTTTGAGCGTCTCTATGTGTGTGTGTGCCCTGTGTCTTCTTCTTGGCTCACTGACTTTTTCCCATATTTGACTGATTTCTTTATTTATAATTTTTTAATTTATTTTTTATTACACCTCCCCTATCCACTACTCCTAGTTTCCCTTGTTGCTCTTCTCGCTCTGCGCTTGGCGCGACCGAATGGTTGTGCTGCGCCTCATTGGCGACGAGTGGTCGTGGGACGATCGCATTGCCCTTGCGACTCCCCCGCAGCGCCCCTTTTCTATGTGCACCACACACCTTGTGCGCAAACTTGGCGTGGAGCAGTGGGCGGGGCTTGTGCTGTACCGCACGGAGGGCCGTCCGCCGAAGTACTGCCGGCCCACAACGCCGCTCGCCATGTCGAGCTGTGCGCAGCGCGAGGGCCTGCGCGATGGCGCCGTCCTGTGGGTCCGCGTCGGCTCTTCGCGCGCGCAGCAGGAAAAGGACAGCGCGTTTCAACACGCACTCGACGAGTGGCGCGCGCGCAGCGGCATCCGCGGCGTCGAGGACGACGGCGGAGACGTTCGGCGATTTGTCGAAGAGCTCCGCACGAGGCTCAGCGCGGATGCCGCAAAGGCCACCGCGGCAGACGAGACAGAGGCGCGTGAGGCCATCAGCGGAGAGGAGCACAGAGACTTTGCGCACATGACGTCAGCGCATCGCGAACGCGCGCAATTGCGTGACGCGGAGGCAATCGCACGCAGTGCCATCGCCGCGGCGGAAAAAACCGCAGCCGAACACATTTCCGCAGTGGTCCAGGCTGAAATGAAACGCATTGGAGAGGCTGAAGCTGAAATGAAACGCATTGGAGAGGCTGAAGCTGAAATGAAACGCATTTCGGAGGCTGAAGCTGAAATGAAACGCATTTCGGAGGCTGAAGCTGAAATGAAACGCATTTCGGAGGCTGAAGCGGTCACGCGTCAAGGCGCGGAGCGCAAAATGCATGCGTGTGCTCGCCCCAATCCACTGCCGGACTCTTCCAAGTTACATTTAGAAGAGTTTGAGCCTGCGTCGATTGAAGATCCGAGCAAAGAGACTGTTAGAGATTGTTTGGCTTCTGCGAAGCGCGAGGACTGCGGGCGCAGTGCGGCGCAGTGGTGCGGGAAAGACGCGCGCGCTGTGCTCGTTGCCTTTGCGCGGCGCCACGCGCTCTTCTCGCACTTCAGCTCCGCAGCGGCTGCGGCTGCGCTCGTGGACGATCTCCTGTGCCGCTTTCGCTCCACGCAAGCCGTTGCGGATGCGCTTTGCTTTGCGTGCCGCATTACCGCGCACCCGCTGCGGCGCCGCTTTCTTTTGGCGGCGGAGTCACACGCGCCGCAGCTGTGCGCAGTGGTTGATGTGATGCTTGAGCTGTGCAGCGGGCGCGAGGCGGAGCTGATGCTGTGGGTCTGCCCGGAGCTTGCGGCCGCCGGGAGGTTTGAGGCGTGCGGTGGGTATTACTATCACACAGCGGCGGAGATCAGTCAGTGGGAGCGCCCAGCGGCGCCCCGAGCAGTGAGTGGTTGGGAAACAGTGATTGGACAGCAGTGAGTTGTATATCGGTCATGGGATATCGTGATGCCGTACCTGATAGTGAATGCAGTTGATGGCTTCACTTATACATGCAAAAATAAGAATTATTATTATTATTGAGGATTCTTTATTATTATTTTTATTATTGTTTTTATTTCTTTTTTACTTGCTCCTTGAACAACAACAACAAATGAGAATCTACGGCAACAAGAATCTATTAGCAAAACAACAATAGCAGCAGTAACTCTAATATAGTAGGCGTACAGAGTATAAAACAGAACGCAATTAATTGAAAGATATCTGAATAAAGGTTTGAAATGGCAGAGACGACGATTGCATTCCGCTGCAATAATTTTGTCCTTGTGGCGGCTGCAGGACTGAATTCCTTCTACTACATCAAGATCAATGACACCGAGGACAAGGTGGCTGAGCTCGACTCCCACAAGGTGGTTGCTTGTGTCGGTGAAAACGGTCCACGTGTCCACTTTGTCGAGTACATCAAGCGCAACATGGCGCTGAACAAAATGCGCAATCATGGTCGCGTGGCGAGCACGGCGACAGTAGGAGCATTCATGCGCCGCACACTCGCGGGTGCCCTGCGCAGCCGCGGCGGTGCGTATCCTGTGAACTCTCTCCTCGCCGGATACGATGCGCCTTTGTCCGACGAGGACGAAACGACTGGCGGGGCACATTTGTACTACTTGGACTATCTCGGCACGATGCAGGAAGTGCCATACGGGTGCCACGGGTACGGCGCGACGTTTGTGACGGCAATGTTGGACCGCGCGTGGCGCCCGGACCTGAGCGCGCAGGAGGGCCTTGAGCTGATGCAGAAGTGCTGCGACGAGGTGAAGCGGCGCATTGTGATCAGCAACGAAAAGTTTATCTGTAAAGCCGTGACGACGCGGGGTGTCGAGCTGGTGGAGAATGTCCAATAGGAAAGATGTGGGAGTGGCATTGGAGGAGAGGAGAGAGGGGAGCAAAAAGACAAGGAAACAGGAAGAAAGAGAAAGAAAGAGAGAGAGGGGGGGGGGGGTGGAGAGGGTGATGCGAGAGATACGGTTTTCGATATGCATTACTACTTACCTTTTTCTTTTCTTTTTTTTTTTCTTACTTGGCGCATCCTTTGATGAGAGCACCAGGTGCGCAGAGGAAGCCCAAGTGATTTGCGGAGATGAATATTTTATTGTCCACATTGTGCAAACAAAGAGAAACGAAAAAAAAAAAAGACAAAAAACAACAACAAAAAACAGATCATCAAGATTGCTATCTGAATGCGCTTTGTGATAGGCGAATATGATCGTTTATGAGTGGTGTTATATATATATATAATTATTCTACGAAGGACATGTTATTGTTATTTTTATTTTCCTTCTTTTTCTTTACATTTTTTTATTGCTTCTCCCTCCTCCGTAGTCCCCCCTCTTTAAAAAAAAAAAAAAAAAAACATTCTGTCGGCCGATGGCGACGGGGCCGAACCACTGGGGCTTCTACGAGCTCCCCCCTTTCTTTACGCTGCAGCCCGCGCCGGCGGCACTGGTGCGGGAGGCGGCGCTGTGGGGAAATCTTCTGATGGACCACGCGGCGCACTACGCCCCCCGCGCCCCCACGGGCACCTGCCCCGTCCTGCGCCTCTACAAAACCACAAGCGACGTCTTCTACAACCCGGCGCTCAACCGACGCCTTCCGCCAGCCGCGGCGCGGCGCATGCTCGAGGCGCTCGTCACGCAGCGGCCGAACCACTGCAGCGTGCTCGCGAGCAGCAGCGACGAGGCGTTCTCTGTGCTCGTCGCGTGCAACGCGGGGGGGATGAAGACACTCGAAAAGTCGCTGCTTCAGTGGATCCTCGACCGCGGCGCGGGCACAACCATGGCGAGCCTCGCCAGCACAGGCGTTGTCATGACTTTTGACGAGCTCGTGGAGGCCCGATGCCTCTCGTACAAGCGCGAGGAGGAGCCATTCATAGAGCGGCTTGCTGACGACCAAGTGCCCATTCCGGACGTGGCAACGCTGACAGAGGAAGAGGCCATACGTGCTTTGCTCGAATCACTCGCAAACCGCCCAGTTTCGCTTCTACATCCATTCCGCGTGACACTCTTCAACCTCGATGGAAGCGATAAGGAACCTTACCAGGGGGTGAAATTCGGTGGGTAAGGTGATCTCGCACTGCTCTTTCACACTATCGCCATAAAGGAAAAGAAGAAGGTTTTTCAACATATTGTATCTGTTTTGCCATTTTATTTGTATACGACACGAGTATATATACACACACACACACACACGCAACTATATGATGCAATACACGTGTGTATAGTTATATAGTTATGTAGGAAGACCTCTATTTTCTGCTTTTATGATTGCGCACGCAAAAACAGGCACATAAATATTTATGCATACATACATATATAGTTTGTCGCTTCATACTTTGCCTTATTGAAACCTGTTTTTTTTTTTTTTTGGCTTCGCTGTATTTGGTATTGCATCGCTTCAATTTTTTTTTATTTTTAATTATTTCTCTATTATACATATGCATCTATACTTTTTCTAACATTACTAACTTAAAGTGCAAAGTAGGGTTTTGGCATAGAAACAATTCTGCTATTAGAGTATGGCATCAGGAACTAAGGAGAAAGAGGCGGATGGCCCCTGCAATTTGGATTACATTCGGCAGTACACTGCTTCGATGAATTATCCTCTTGAGAAAATGAGTGACATGACGGAGGAGATGCGAGCGGAATGCAAGGAAATTGTTGTGAACGCTATTGAAAAATATGAGGACAGTTATGAGCATGCTGCAAAACACATAAAAGAACAAATGGATAAAAAATATGGAGCGTCTTGGCATTGTATCATAGGCGAAGGTTTTGGATTTGATATTAATTACGAGATGAAGCATATTATGTACATGTTCCACAAAGGCTACATTGCAATTGTGGTATTTAAAGGTCTTTAGATTTAAGGCATTTTCTCACTATCGCTCCGCCGCGTTGATATGTAGATATAAGCTTGAGGCTTTAAAATAGGAGGCTGTAGTGTATTGTCGATTCCCTGCGCTTTTTCAAACACCAACAAAAAAAGTAGTTCTTTCTTTCTATACAAAAGCTTTTTTTTTAAATATTTATTCTCATGTTATTACGCTTGCCTATTTTATTCTTATTCTTAAAAATAGCACTAATAAATAAATATATATATATATATATATTATTAATGCATTCTTTGGTTTTCAAGACTACATTTGTACAAGGAAAGCGAGAAGAACACAATACTTTGATTGCCTGTTCTGTGTTCTTTTGATGGCTGCCGTACTGCCTTCTACCGTATCTGGGTGGACTGCGCTTCTGCGGGCGGCGCTTCAGCCGCGCGTGGAGGGCCTCTTTGTGCCTGAGCATTTCTTTCTGACCGACATTGCGACAGGACGGCGCTTTCTCCCGTTGCGGATGCCCCTGTCTGGTGGGCTGACAGTGGACAGCGCAGTCCTTGTGCTGCTCTCGCCGCTCGAGAGCCCCGCGCGTGGGGGCTTTCAGGAGATGTGCGTGACGCTGACGAAGCGCGGCGCGGGGCTGCGGCGCCACGGCGGACAAATGTCTTTTCCCGGCGGGCGCCTCGACGCGGGGGAGGCGCCGGTGGCGGCGGCGCAGCGCGAGGCCGCGGAGGAGGTCGCCATCGCCCCCGACGCGTACGAAGTCGTCGGGCAACTGCGGCCGCTCCCGACGCGCAGCGGCCGCGCGGCCGTCGCGCCGTTTGTGGCGGTGGCGCGCGAGCCGGTGGCGGCGACGCGCAATAGCCGCGAGGAGGTCGCAGCGGTGAAGTACTTGCACCTCTCGCGCCTGCTGCTCGCCGCCAACCACACGCACTGCCGCGTGGTGAAGCACGTGTCGAGGGCCGCCACGGGGCCAAGCCACTTTCCGTGCTTTTTCGCAGCGGATTCGCAGGACGCGGCATGCAACGACCCGCGCGCGTCGCCGGAGGCACAGCCAATGCAGGAGGATTGTGGACTCGAGCCAATGCTTCCGCGCGACTTTCCCGGAGAGCTCGTCTGGGGAATCACTGCGTTTATCACTTGCGAGCTGATCGTGCGGATCGCCGCAGAGCTCGAGCGGCAAGACCCGGAGCGAGTGAGCGCGCAGCAGCTCCTCATTGGAAGCCGCATAGTCGCACGAGACCCGGATACAGAACTCATGTGAAGAGTTGCATGCACAGATTCAATATCTATCGGTAGCTTTAACTCTACACCTCTTTCTGTGTCTCACTATATATTTATCTGTCCATGTAACTATACATCGTTTTATATAAATTGATAGATAGACAAATACTGGACTTGCTCATGTATATATATATATATTGTGTGTGTGTCTATGAGTGTGTATGAGTTGTCTTCTGAACTATTTAGAACTTGGACATTGCGCATGACTGATATAGTCCATCACCGTTTCTTGGAATTAGTTATTTAAAATTATATTCAACGAATATATGAAGTAAATATTTCATTTTTTATTGATTCACTCTCATGCCCTTTTTCTTTTTATTATGCTTATTTTTGTAGGGAAGCGTCTGGGGAGTGAATATCTCCGATGCCGCGCTCATTTTTCTTTAGCGTGACTCTACTCTTGGCGCTGCTGTGCGTCATGAGTGTATGCGGTGCAGACAATGATGTACTTGCGGTGCGCTTGCTGCGCGTGGCGATTCGAAAACATGACGTAGCAGCGACTCGGCAAATATTGCGCACTGGGCTGATCGCCCCGGCAGACGTGTCGGAGGCACCGACGCCGCTTTATTTGGCTGCGAGTGAGCGTGAGGACTCGTATGACCTGGCCTCGATTGTGCAGCTCTTGCTGGAGTCGTTTGGTGAGAGTAACTACGATTACGACCGCTATCACCCGCTCACACGTGCGGTTGCTGGAGGTCTGCGTCATGTAATCGATGCGCTGCTGCAGTGGCCGCAGACAATCCCGGAGGTCCTCGCGCTTTACATGCGGTGCGAAGACCTCGCCGCCGTGCCGAGCACAGTCACAGTTGTTGTGCACGCTAAGAGCCCGCGGTGCTTTCTTGAGTTTCCGCGCGTTGTGACATGGGACCAAAGCCGGCTGGCCGCTGCGCTGCGGGAACGGGGGAAAGTAGTTGACACGCAGGCGGAGGAGGATTGGTCGAATCCTTTTTTGAAGCCGCCAAAAGGACGCAAGCCGCCACTCGGGCAGCTCGTCATGAACCCGAATGCTTTTGTGGACTTTGCAGAGGCAGTTAATTACTATTTGCTTGGCTATTGGCCACCTGTGATCGCCATCACGTATGATGTGCTTATCGCAATGAGTTGGTTTGTTATATGCGCTGTTTTTATTGCGTCAACAATGGGATGAAAAGGAGGCGATAATGTGGTGTATTTTCTTCAACTGGACAAACAACTGCAAGAACACCTACACCAGGTCAAGTTGCTTTGTATTAATATTCGTTTTTTTGTTTTTGCTGACCATGTGGAGTGGTTATGGCTGCGAAAAAAAAAAAAAAGAGGTGAGGGGGAAAGAGAATAGCGAAAAGGGAGAGTTTATGCGCCTGTGTGTGAGTAACGGAGCACCAGTAGTGCGTTCTTGGTGATTCACTATTCGTACGTATATATAAATATATATATATATATATATCTTTTGTTCTGTGTCTCTTGAAATCTATAGATGTGATTGAGAGAGGAAAGGTGGAGAGGCTGTTTGGATATGTTCATACGTTTTTATATGTGTATGTATATGTATATATATATATATATATATATATATATATATACACCTTTCTCATTTTTGTTTTCAAAAGCATATTTTACTTTGCACGCGATGGCAATACCTGATTCGATGAAGCAAAAGTCCATTGCGCAGCTCACCTCTGCAATGAAGGACATAAGCGACTTTGAAGGGGACTCGGCACGCGTAGCGTCGTACGTGGAGTCTGTGATCGCAGCGATGTCTGCGGCATCCGCAGATAAGGAGTCTTTTCGTGACCAGTTGATGAGTTTGCTCGCGAATGTTCGTAGTTTAGAAGGCGAATTTAAGGCGATAAAGCCGTGTGCGCTTGCGACAATGAAACCCCAGGAGATGCTGTCGTCGAAACAGCGGCGTGAGCGTAGCCGCTTTCTTCGTAAAAGGGCACGTGAGCAAACAGTATATGATGCGACTAGTATGCTTTGCACCAAGTGTAAACTGGTACGCCCAGACCGCCTTAACATCAACCATCTTGCCCTGGACTCGGAGGAGAATGGCACACAGTTTGAATATAATTTTGACAACGTTTGCCAGTGCACCCACAGCAGCGAAGATGAGAGCTCACCTGACACAGAGGACGCAGAGAGCAGCAGCAGCGAGTCGACACAGTGATTGTTGGATTTGTGACACATAACTTATTCCACAGCACGCTATTTCTTAAGCTTCCTGTTGGACTATGGTGCCATCCGTTGTGATATAAGAACTCCTTAATTCTTTTATTTTTATTACTTTTTTTTTTTTTTTATTTGTTTGTTTCTCTCGTTATTTCCTTTTGTTCTGTTTTCTCTTACTCTTCTATTCCTTTCTCTTTTCGCGAACCGAAGTGGTATGGGGAATGAATGCAAAAACCTTTGACAGGACCAGCGCGATGATTGGCCCGGCCTTTGCGCCGCGGCGCCTCGCGGACGGCGACGGCGATGACATTGCGCACGAAGCCCTCGAACTGCTCGAGCGCCTGCGCGTCGACATTGGCCAACTGCGCGGCTCCGTCGACCTGCGCGAGCGCACTGAGCGCGACATGGCCGCGCGCGCCGCCCGGTGCATTGCGGGGAACGGCTTTTTCTTTGTGCCAATGGCAACTGCGCCACTCGTCGGTCTCAGTGTGCGCGAGTGCCGCGCGAACAGTGTGACACAGCCGAAGTTATCGCCACCCGCCGTTCGACTGCCGTCGCCGCCGCAGTGGAACGCATCGACTCTCTTTGAACCGGTGAGGCACACTGCGCAAGCACAACACAATCGGTCTTCCTCAGCTCAGAACAATCGGACTCTCTCTGCTCAGAACAATCGCGCCTCTCCTTCACAGAAGAATCGGTCTTCATCAGCTCAGAACAATCGGACTCTCTCTGCTCAGAACAATCGCACCCCTCCTTCCCAGAAGAATCGGAGTTCTTCTGCTCAGGAGAACAGGAGTCCTTCTCCGCAGAAGAATCGGACTTCCTCAGCTCAGAAGAATCGGAGCTCTTCTGCTCAGAACAATCGCGCCTCTCCTTCACAGAAGAATCGGTCTTCATCAGCTCAGAACAATCGGACTCTCTCTGCTCAGAACAATCGCGCCTCTCCTTCCCAGAAGAATCGGAGTTCTTCTGCTCAGAAGAACAGGAGTCCTTCTCCGCAGAAGAATCGGACTTCCGCAGCTCAGAAGAATCGGAGCTCTTCTGCTCAGAATCACCCGACTGCTCGGAGTAAGTGGATTTCTTCTGCTGAGGAAACAGGATCGTCTGCTTTAAGCAAGCAGTTCTCGAATGTGGTGGGAGGGGTAGGCGCTGGTTTCCCCACTAAGTGGGCTTCATGCGAGGATGATAAAGACGGAGGTGACGATTTTTCGTCCGAGGCGTTGGGTGAAGAGGTCTTTGTGCGAGACATGTTACGTAGGCTGAACATTACAACGCGCGACCAGCCGGACTCCGTAGAGCGCATCGATGACGAGGTGTTGAACGGGATTGCCTTGCGTCGCCTCGTTGCGCTTGCGCTCGGCGAAACTCCTCACCCGTTGCGCCCGCCTCGCACAATTGATGATGTCCGCCGCCACTATGTTGCGGCTCTCTCTGCGCTGCGCAGCGCTACGGCGGTGCGCGCTCTGCGTCTCCCGCCCGATTCGTTTCTCCTTCGTCCGGAAGCCGTTATTGTGCGCGGCGACACACGTGCGTTCTTTGCGCTGCTGAAAACTGTTCTGCGCACGCTGCTGCCGTCCTCGGCCTCTGCGCTTTGGTCCTGCGCGGCGCTTGCGTGGCCGGCGCGGGACGATACATACGCGCCAGCGGCAATGCGTGCGCTGGAGCTCTCCGCCTGCGGCTTTCTCGCCGCCCTCGGCGCTCTCCCCGACGCGCGGGCCCACGACTTGCCGCCAAACGCGGCGCCAGTGCCCGCGGCGACCGCAGCGCCGTTTCTCCCGCGCAACCGCGTGGCGCGGCGCAATGCCCCGCCCGCACTGTACGTTCCCGCCGTTTTCCCATTTCTTACGAACGGCACCGCCCTGTGCGACGCCGTCGCGCGACTCACTGGGACCGCTCTGCCGGTGCAACGCAACCCGCGCGTGCGCGCTGCGTGCGTCGAGAATGTGGAGGCGGCGCTGGGTGCGCTGCGTGCCTGCGGGCCTGCTCGCGTCAGTCCGCTGTTCCTCGGCGACGCGGGCGCCATTGTCGACGGGGACCGCTGCGCTGTGCTGATGCTGCTGGAGGACATGATGCGCCTCGGGGACGCCGCGCCACCGCGCCGCCACCCGCCGCGCCCGGGCGACACTCCGCACCTCATGCCCAACCCGCAGACACACGAATCCCACGCAGGGGCACAGAGTCCTATGCACGCAGGGGCACAGAGTCCTATGCACGCAGGGACACAGAGTCCTATGCACGCAGGGACACAGAGTCCTATGCACGCAGGGACACAGAGTCCTATGCACGCAGGGGCACAGAGTCCTATGCACGCAGGGACACAAAGTCCTATGCACGCAGGGGCACAACATCCTATGCACGCAGGGACACAGAGTTTTATGTCTGGTGATGCTTCTTGGCGGAGGTCTCCTCTGGCAACTGCAGAGGGCGCGCGCCACTGCGTTATCGCTTCGCCGCTTTCCATCGCTACCGCCGGAGATGCGGCAAAGCGCCGAAGCGAAAACGCAGTGGCGCGCGGGACCGCTCCGTCTGCCGCGCGCACGGATGGCGATGTGCTTTCGCCAGCCGACTGGCTGCGCGGGGTGCTTGGAGCTGAATTTGCCTACGAGGCTTCCGATGGGTCTTTTGCTGCTGCAGTGTGCGAGTCATGCCTGGACGAGGAGAGATGTTTGATTTTCTCCGATGGCGTTGTCCTCGCGCATCTCATCCGTACGCTCGAGCGGCGGCGCTGTCCGGAGCTGGAGCCGATCGAATCGCACCCGCGAGCAGCGGCGGCAAAGCGTCGAAATATACGCAAGTGCATTGAGTTTTTGCAAACCGAGCGGCGAACGCTAATTGGAGTGCCATTGATTGATGAGCGACTCCTCGCTGGCGAGCGAAAAAGTGTTTTGCATGTCATTCAATGTCTTCGCAGTGCATATAGATTTGCTATTAGAGAATAGCGTGTTGCACATTTAAAGACGCACATTCGTGCGCAAAAAAAGGAAGAATCGAATAAGATGACAGTTTTACAACCCACAAACGAGTGATTGGAGTAATATGACGAATTATGGAGTATATTGAAAATAAATATAACATTGGCAGTGCGAGTGAATGGCTTGCTAATTGTGTCTTTACTATAGATATATATATATATATATATATATATATATATATATACATATATATTTCTCCACTTCTTGTGGTGCCCTTTTATCTATGCACTTAAATTAGAGCTTTTTTGACATTTTTTAAAAACTTATAATTAAAGCCTTTTTTTTTTTTTGAATCTATGCTCTTGTGTAAGAGGCCTAGAAATGTATTCTAACACTTACACTGCATTACCATACATTAGGTTGCCTTGCCATTAAAGGGTAAGACAAATAACAAAAAAAAAAATTTATTATTAACCGTCGTGTATACTGGAATTGATCTTTAGGCCCCTGACTTTAAGTTTGTGCGGATGGGTGGAGAAAAGGCGTCGTGGTTTCTATGGCGACTGCCTTAATAGACGCTTCACGGCTTAAGCCACTGTGAAGCGAACAGGTCCTTAATTTCATGGTTGGCTGTGAGGATTCAGACAGTGCATGCGCTGAAGTACAAGGAAGAATTGGAGGTGACTGCGATTAAACATTTTTGCTTGATGCGCCATGTAAATCCTGCTGGACTGCGTGAGCAAGGTTTTGTGCCCCATTTCGTTGTGTGCCGCGAGGTTGAGCAAGGCAGTTTCTCACGTGCGCAAAACAACTGAGGGCCTCATGGCTCCGGGGCTTCGTCACTGGCCATTGCATTCGGGTGTTTTTTTTTTTTGGGGGGGGGGGGGGGGGCTATGTGGATGGGCACTGCACACTGCGACTGGGGCAGTGACCTTTTGCGTGGCATTTCCCATGCGTTTCCGGTATGTGCGCTTTGCACCACACCGCGACGCGAGGAATGTGTTCTTTGGACTCATGGCGCAATGCATTGAACGCAAATCACCGAATGCGATGTGGCGTCGACGCGCATAAGAATTATTGCTGGTGATGCACAGAGTCCATTCTGAAGGCAAAGGCTCGTGAATGTCTTTGCTCTTTCAATGGATTACTGCACATCGCGGACAATGTGGGGCCTGTGCAATGGCACAGCCCCGTCTCTCACAGGTTCGTATACATAAGCGAAGATCTGAGGAATTTTTTCTATTCTCGTCCATCTTGTAGACCGCACATCTCAGAGATGCAGGAGCAAAAAAGGATAATGACAGTGCGGGAAAGTATATACGCAACTCTAGAGGAGTCTTTGCCCGCGTGTTGCGTCCAATTTGTAAGGAGTGGATACATAGTCACTTATCTACGCACACACAATGGATGACAACTTAACTTTTTTTTTCTGACATTTGTTTGATGTTTTGTTTGAATAATGCGAGTGAAAGATTGCGCCGTTCCCTTTTCTTCTTACCGTTTCATGCATGGGGATCGTGTTACTATTGATTTAAGCAAAAAAGGGCCCTTTCCACAACAACTGACAAACGAATACATTAAAATAAACATGATTGCTTCTGAGGTCAAGATGGGGGTTTCCTTTTAGATTTACATAAAAAGAAAAGGCATACGCAGAGAGAGAGAGAGAGAGAGAGAGAGAGAGAGAGAGAAAGAAGCAAATACGTTAGTTTATCTTCACCAAGACGAGGCGATGAAACTAGCGCTTTTGTACCTTTATTTTAAACCATTTCCTACGTTAACTGTCAATGAAGAAAAAAAAAACTTACTCTCTTTAACTCACACAATAATGTAATAAGTTTTCAGTGTTAACTAGTGTCGCTTGTTGAATTGTACTAAAGGAAGTGTACAAAAAAGGTATATATATATATATATATATATATATTGAGTTCTTCTATTGTTTACTGCGTACGAAAAGCCCTTATTATTTTTTTCTTTATTTTATTTTATTTTCTTTTTGGGTAAAAGAAAGCAAAGGCTAATTTTAATTCCAATGGCTACAAATCCGGACATTGAGACGGATATTCCACAAGAAGTTTATTCATTTCTCCGAGCTCTGAACAAAGCTGTTGACTCGTGGGATACTAGCACGCTTCACGATCTCTATGAGTTACAGTTTCCGCGACTTACACAAGAGTTTTATGTTGGTACCCCTGGGCAATTTCGCGCGTGGCCTGCGCTGCGCCTAAAACAAGTCTCTGACTGCTTTAAAAACCGCACAGCTGAGCAACTCTACTCCTTTATGCGCTTCAAACATATTTTCACAGACCGTTATGTAAAGCTTAGCGACGCGAAAGCCTCCTGGGAAAATTTCAACTTTCTCTTCTCTTCTCTTCCGTCTGGAAGCTGTGATGTGCCTAATTGGCTTCTTTGGGATATATTTGACGAGTTTCTCTTTCAGATGACAGTGGTGTACCAGAAACGTTTTGCGGGGCGCGCTGAGTGGGCAGTGAACGAATCGGTACAGCTTTTGGAGGATGTTATAACGGAGTCGGCCATTGAGGAGGCTTTACAAACGGAAAATACAGAAGATATAACAAAACCCGGAGCAAAGCATGCTCAGTGGATGTGTGGGTTCTTTGGCATCATTACTCTGTCCAAAATTAATGTCCTTTTGGGGGATTACTATGGAGCTCTCACAGTTCTCAAACCATTGGATATCTACGGTCGAGGGAAACCAATTCTTTTAAGCGTGGCACCTGCCCATGTCTCGCTTCTGTATCATGTGGGATTCGCTTATCTTATGCTTCGGCGCTATACTGATGCCTGCCGCGTATTTCGTCTCAGTCTGACCACAAAGGTGACAAACCGCAAGTTCTCTGAAAAGATGCAGGTGGACTGTGCTTATATGCATGTTGTCTCGTGTATCCTTGGTGGCATGCAGCCGGATAACCTTAACTGGGTGATGGAGTCCCGGAAAGTCACCAATTTTGAGGATGACAGGGAACTTCTTGCGGCTGGCGATGAGGAGCGCTTCCGCGAGATTTTTGACCGGTGTAGTCCAAAGTTTCTTGCAATTCCACCCATTACAACTAGTGTCTACAAAGGAACGGAGGGAAAGGAGCTGCAGGCTCGTCTCTTTCGCCGTGCGGTAAAGCAGCAAGAGGACACCATCCGCCTGCGTGGCTACTTTGGTGTTTACCAAACAACTACAACTGATCTTGTCAATACAATTTTAGAGGTAGACGATGGTCTCGTTCCACTCTTTGCAATGAAGTTGCGTATGCGGCAGCTTGTGCATGATGGTTCATCGGCAGATTTACTTTCTGGTGTTCACACCGTTCGCGCAATGCTCGATTTCACCGTCTCTGGCGACAAAATCAATGTCATACAGAAATCATCGTATCGCACGACAGAGTCAAAATACTTTGCGCGCATCAATAACCACCGGAGGCGCCAAAGATACAATGAAAATCAAAAACAGGAAAAGCGACTGAATCAGCAGACGCTAGCTGGAAACTGATCAAGGTCTTGTTTTTTTTTTTTTTCATTGCTCTAAAAGATGAGAAATGCAGGTGCTGAAAGGGGAGAAGACAGGATAGAAGTGGCATAAGCAGCTCACATCGTAATAAGTAAAAGAAGAAGAATAAAAATGAAAAAAAAAAGTCTCGGAGTAATTTCTTACTATTATTATGCTAGATTGTTCTGTCGGTTTCACACCGCACATGATGGAGGCAAAAGCTATTCTTATGACATTTTATTATTTTTGTTATCATTATTTATTTGCTCACACTTTATGCAGTTCTTTCTCTTTCGTTCCTACTTTTTTGTGAAGAGTGTGCAACCGATGTATGGAGAGACTGACGATGGGACGCGGGAGCTTCGTGACGCGCAGGCCGAGGTGCGGTTGCTCAAGCTCGAGGAGGAGGTTGCGCTACTGAAGCGCGCGCAGTTAATGTCTCTCAGCGGATCCCACGGCGCCGCCCCGCAGCCCGCCCCGCAGCCCGCCCCGCAGCCCGCCCCGCAGCCCGCGCCTGCCGGCGCCAACGCGGACCTCTTTTCCTTTGACCGCGGCGGTGATGACTTTGTCAGCGAGGAGACGGCGGAGCCGCTGCTGCGCGATGCACTCTATGAGCTGCGGAGCGCCGTGCCGCACTTGTCGCCCGGGTTTTCGTGCAGCGAGCGCGACGCGGGGCTGCTCTGCGGGGCCGTCCGCACCGGCGCCGGCGGCGGCAACTCGGAGTCGTGGGACGAGCGCTTCGCCGCGCTAGAGGCGGACCGGCGCGTGCTGCAGGTAAGGTTTGACCGCAAGACGCAGGAGTGCGAGGACCTGAAGGATTCGGTGGAGGAAATGAAGGAAAGAGTGCGCGCGACGCGGCAGGAGGCACATGCGTCGGCCACCATGCTCTCGCAGAGGCGCGAGGAGGTGCGGAAGCAATTGCTCGCGGAGGAATCGAGAACGCAAAAGCTGCAGGTCCGAAACAAGCAATTGGAGATCGAGCTCGAACGACTCAAGGGGATGCTCCACTCCCATATGCGAAAGTAGTGTATAATACAGTGACAAAAATCCGTAAGCCAGGTCCAAAATTGATTGCTGGGGGCGATGTGATAACCTACTTACCCTCAAGTGGCTCTTTCCATACAGAGCGCGGATATGCTAAACAAGGAAAAAAAAATGGACGGGAAGTTCTCAAAAACGAAGGGAAACAAGGGTGAGTATATAAAAGTTAGGAGTGAAGCGATAAAAGGAAAAAAAAAAAGAATGATACAAAAAGCTAGCTGTTTTGTAGATCAGTTTTGCGAAAAGTGATACACGGTATCATTGAAAGAGGAAGATAAAAAACTGGTATGCAGCTTGTATCGAAACTTTCAAGACTTGCTCTATATGCCCCTTCTTTTTTTTTTCTTTTTTTATTACTATTTCATTTTATCTGATAAGCAGCTGAAGCAACTCCAGTGGGATAATAGAACTCAATATGGGTGTTGAGCGGGTTATATTAAAGGCTGGTACTGGGGTAGTACCTAAGATGGGTGACACAATCACCGTACATTGTACTGGTTTTTTGGCCGCAGGAAAGAAAAAGTTTTGGTCGACACACGACGACAATAAACCTTTTTCTTTTCGAGTCGGTGTGGGTCAAGTCATTCGTGGGTGGGACGAGGGGGCATTGCAGATGTGTGTTGGTGAGAAGGCAGAGCTCACTATGACGCATGATTACGCTTATGGCGAAAAGGGCTTTCCTGCATGGGGTATTGGCCCGAAGGCTACACTGATATTCGAAATAGAACTTCTGAAAGTTAACTGAAGTGTAAGCATTGCATCCTAGGAAAGGATAACATTAGGGTGTGTCTTCACAAGAAGGAATAAAAAAAAAAATACGCACACATGAAGGTCCTCTAGAAATAAGAAAAGAATATAAAGGCCTTTATATGAACATCCATATTTATTTGATGCTCCTTTTTACATACAAAAGTATATCTGTTTGTATAAAGGTATGCATGTGAATTTTCTTTTCGCCCATTTTGTTTGCTGTGTACAAAGGGTAGGAGATTTTTTAAAATAAAGACAAACAAGTGACAAAAAAAAAAAAGACGACAAAAAATTATAAAAAATTCAACTAATAGGTATTTGGAAGGTATACAGTAATCTATTTATATGAAGTATTCAATAGTTATTCCGACATACCATGAGTGTGGGAATATTGAAACGCTCACCAAGCGTGTGTTTGATGCATTGATTGACGCTGGCTTTCCTAAGGCTGAAGTCGAGATTATCGTAGTCGACGACAACTCACAGGACGGGTCTGTGGAGGTGGTGGATAAACTGCGACGGGAGGGATATGGCGTGAGCATTAAAGTGCGTACCGAAGTGCGCGGCCTGAGCAGTGCCGTAATTCATGGCATTACCATTTCCACCGGAACTTACGTGGTTGTGATGGACGCGGACCTGCAGCACCCGCCGGAGATCGTCCCGCGGCTCTTTCGCGCGCTCGAGGAGCCGTCTGTGGAGTTTGTCTGTGGCACGAGATACGGCGCTGGCGTCGCCATTGATAAGGCCTGGACGCTTCGCCGCCGATTGATCTCGTGGGGCGCGCGCATGCTTGCCCGCCCGCTTACGCCACTCAGCGACCCCATGTCTGGTTTCTTTGGCATCCGAAAGGATGTTTTTGAGCGCGGCGCGGAGGTCCTGAGTCCCATCGGGTACAAAATTGCATTGGAGCTCTTTGTGAAGTGTCGCATCCAGCGCTATGAGGAAGTCGGCTTCAACTTCGCCGTCCGAACAGTTGGAGAAAGCAAGCTAACAGGCAAAGTCATCATTCACTATCTGAAGCACCTGCGAGGACTTTACCTTTATGTGTACGGTGCTTGGGTTGTTATTTTTATCGTAGCTCTTCTGCTTGTTTCTATTTGGGTGGCGAATAACTTTCTCTAGTCTTGCTGTACTCATCCTGTGGAGATAGAGTAAAAATAAAATATTGTACTTTCCAATCACTTTGTGCACTTTTTTACAAACGCATATATATCTGAATCTCGCTGTTGTTTTTATTTTTATTTTTATTTTTAACTTTTTTTTTTTTTTTTTCCTTGGCAACCTTTTTCTTAGCGTGTGTGTGCGCAGGTGGAAAGAACAGGAGAAGTGACATTACAATAAGGACGATGGCTAGCACCTCAGAACTTGTGGCCGTGTTCTGCGACGAGCAGGACGAGGCTGAGATGGTTTCCAAGCTAAAGGAAGCGGCGGGGTTTCCGTACAGAGTGTTCTGTGTTCGCAATGGCCCCGCGCTGCATCGCGCCGTGCGAGAGCTCTGCGGTGACCGCGCCTCCTATCTCTGCGCGCTGAATCTGTGCAGCGGCGACGTGGAGGACGAGCGGCGCGCGAGCCCTGTGCTGCTTGCGTCGCTGCTGGACCACTGCGGCATACCGTTCGGCGGCTGCTCGCTGGACCTCCTGCGACAGCCGCTCGACGTGCTCTTCATGCTGTGCTTCTACGCCGGCGTCCCCCTCCCGCGGTTTGCGGTCGTGCGGTCGCCGGAGGACGCGGCGGGGGTCGCGCTCCGAGTGCCTGTGCGTGTGCGCGGGGCGTTCCCGCTGCTGAGGTCGGCGGAGAAAGTTATTCGCGACGCGGCCGAACTGCCTGTTGCGCTCGCAGAGGCGCAGCGCACGCAGGGCAGCGTTGTCGCGTGGGAAGTGTGCGCAGACAGCGCGGCGGCGACAGTGTCGGCGCTATTTACCGGTGCGAGCCGCGTTATTGGCGCCGCGGGGGAAACGGAACGCTTTGCCGCTGCCTTTGCGCGCGATGTTCTGCGCGGAAGAGGCTTTGCGCGGCTCTGCCTCAGCGCGAGTGCGCACAGTGGCGAATGGGTTCTCCACGACATTGCGCTCAATGGCGCGCTCGGCGGCGTTGATGCAGAGGCGCTCAGCGGTCTTTTGGCGGAATGCGTGCGCGCGGCAGTGCGCAGCTGGCGGCCGCCGCTGATGGATGTGCGGTACAACCACAACAGCCGCGGGTACTTTGTGTGTGCCGCGCGTGACATTGCGAAGGGCGAGTGTGTCTTTGAGGACGAGGGCGGCAGTTTTTCTGTCGTCACGCGCCCTTTTGTCGAGCGCCACTGGGAGCCCAGCGAGCGCACACTCTTCGCGGAGTACGCGTGGCCACTCGACAGCGAAGGGCATCTGTATGCCATCTGGGACAGTGATCCGCAGCGGTGGCGGCCTATCAACCACGCGTGTGACCCAAACTGCATTTTTGACGAAGGCCATTCGCTTAACGTTATCGCCGCACGGCCAATCAACAAAGACGAGGAGCTGACAATGGACTATTCAACATTCTGCGACTGCACGATGAAGGCGTTCCACTGCCAGTGCGGTGCGGCATGCTGTCGGGGGGTCATTGTGCCAGACGAGGCGGCGCTGCGTAAGTACGGCACGAACTCGTGGCATCGACGTCCTCCGCTCTCTTTGACGCAACAATAGCTAAACATACTATAGAAACAAGGAACATTCACCTGTGCGGCGTTTTGTTTAGAATTTTCAATTGCCGCCCTCGATACGGTACCAAGTGACGGTCGAGACGCAATCACAAACGCGCACACACTCACAGTCGTACATATATATATATATATATATATATATATATATCTAACGAACGAATGAAGGAAAAAGAAGAAACAAAAGGAAAAACGGAAAAAAAAAAAAAGACGAAGGGATTACTTAAGCTGAAAAGAAAAAAAGCCTGCTATGCACCAGAGTGTTGGTTCTATTTAGCTTTTCTTTTGTTCCTCTTTTTTTTTGTAAAAAAAAAAAAAAAGAATAGTTGTTCGAAATAAGGTGCTCCACTTCCTGCATTGATGTGGAAAAAAAAATACAGTGGGGAGAGCGAAGGAACATGAGATCATATGGTAATAAAACAGTGAGGTTGAGGTGTTGTGGAGTGTTCCGTGATTGATACCTTTTTTTTCACTCACTTTTAAAGAGAAGCAGCAGAGGAGTATCGGTAATAACGCAAATATATGAAGTGACAAAACGATAACACTTTTATTTTCTATTTTTTTTTGTTTACATTTTATGAGTTTACTTGTAATAACTTTGACATTTCCTGTGGGTGTATTTCTTGTATGTTGAACGCTTTTGTGTTTCGCATGCGCTGGCGTCGGCAATCTCGCTATTTTGACCTCCCCTACGTTCTACTTGGTGTACTCATCGGGTGGAATTTCGATGTGTATTGTGCGGTGAAGGGCCGGTCGATGCTGCCGACGCTCTCGCCGGGAGACCACGTGCTCTTCGTGCCTTACCCGCTGCTGCGCCTTGCCCACTGGCTCTTTGCCCGCCCACTGGCACGCGTGGGGGATGTGGCTATTGTCTCCATCTCCCCCGAGCTCACCGTGTGCAAGCGCGTGGTGCGCGTCACCGCGGACGGGGCGGAGGTGCGCCAGTGGCACGAGGCGCAGTTCGAAAGCCCAACGGACGAAGTGCCGGAGGGCTGCGAGGCGCACGAGTGCACTGATGCGGCTCCCGCCCGCTCGCGCGACTGGGACGCGTGTGCGGACCGCACTGAACGAGTGACCGCTTGGCTTTGGCTCGAGGGCGATAACGCCGCTGAGAGCTTTGACTCGCGGTACGCGGGGGCGGTCCCGGTGGATTGCCTGCGCGGCGTTGTGTTTTTTCGGGCGTGGCCGACGCCGGGGCCTTTGCTGCCGCGAGCCAACGTGTGAGTCTTCTTCGCTTTCTTCCCCTTCACTGCCTTGCGGACTCTAGGCTCAGTAGGCGCAATGGACGACGGAGACGGTGCCATCCCCGACGCACTCGTCGTGGCAGGCGTGGCAAAGGAGGTGCGGCGGACACTGCCGTGCTGGAAGACATTTGTGGAGCTGCGCGAGGAGTTTTCCAGAAAACCGACCGTGATGTCGTGCGATGTGTCTATTGAGAGCCGTATACCGTGCCGGAAATTCCCAGGGGTCGACGTAGTGTGGGTGCGTTCAGACGTTGTCCTTGTCACCTGGCGACAGATACGAGTACCCAAAATCAAAACTAAACTTGAAGTCAAAGGTAAAGGAAAAGTAAAGCAACAAAAACCACCAGCCAAGTACACGGAACTACACCTTATTTTTGGGTCACTGCACTTTGTCCATCGAGATGCCCATCTTGTAGGTGACGACAAAAGTTATAATATTCAGTCCGTTGTGTTGCTACAACGGCCGGAACAGATGCAATGCGTCGCAGGCAATATGGTACACTTTGCCTTTATGGTATATGGGATGCTCCGCCTTGCTCTCGTACGCGATGAATCAGCTGTAGTCACAGAAATAGGCCTTCAAACCTCAGCAATCATTCCTCCGAAGCAGTCGTCAGTGATGATCCTCGGAATGGGTGGTAACAGTATGGAATGGGGTCTTCGTCATGTACTCGGCCAGGGTGCGCGGATTTACATTGCTGAGATTGAGGAGGCGGTTGTGCACACCTGTCGGACAATTGGACTTTTGAAGGATAATATAGAAAATACCACTGTCTACCAATGCTCAGCCGAGGAAGCGCTTCTCCAATCCCCCGAAGGCTGTACGTTTATTTTTATGGACGTCTTTGAACCTACAACTGGTAAGATGATTAATTCCATGGAAAACATTAAACTTGCCTATGACAAACTTGCATTCAACGGTATCCTCGTTATAAATGAACACTGCGTACCATCTGTCAATTACCTACTTCCACTCATGGAGTTATTCGGTGATCACAACGTTCAATTCATAAATGTACGTGGATGGAATGAAAGCGTCATTACAGCAACAAAGTCCACGAATACAATAAACGGGAGGAACTGCACAAAAAGTCTAGCTTTTAAAGTTCTACAAATATATGAGCAATCATACCCGGGATGGATGCCCAAACATGGATGGATTCAAGATTCGCGAGTTGTTTACACAAAAAACACTTCTATAGACTTACATGCACGAAGGTGGACGTCCTAATTCCTTAAAACTGCAAAGATGCAATTAATACAAATATAAACAAAGGAAACCCCAGTTTACATCTTCACGCAAAGTTAAACAAGAAACATTTTACACAAAACCGCGAAATTGCTCCAAAATCGTTTAATCTTTCAAAGATTTTTATTGCACTTCCATTACTCTATACTGTCGGAAATACAAACATTTGATTTTTCTCTTTCTGTTGCCTTTAAGTTCGCGATTACAAATCGAGTTTAATCAAGCAAGCTATTCAAGATGGTAAACTTCACTGTTGATGAGGTC